>SKCR01027111.1:0-41181 GCA_019454045.1 Zanthoxylum bungeanum | reverse complement strand
AAAAAAAAGAAAGAGACTAGAGAATGTAACTCATTTCATGTTCTTGAAAGATGATTATAGCAATTTACCACTAAGCTGTACAACTTAAACTTCAACCATACAAGCATTCTTAGCATACTTCACCTGCATTTCAATATGAATGGATGCAACCTCTTAATCTCTTCCCAACAGTCCTTTTTCTGATCTTTAAGAGCAACACATATAAAAATTTTGTTAGAAAATAGCTATTTGAAAAAAATAGAGTTTTAAAACAAATTTTCTTAATTCATAAAGAAAAATGTTGAAGATGCCCTTCACGCTCATGTTCATCTATCTACAATACAAGTACCGAATTTCAGCTTTTTGGTCAAAACAACCAAATGCAGACAATAGCTAGGGAATTTATACATTGACACAAACCTCGAACCCACTCATCTCCAGCCTCGGGACTTTTAGAAAAAAGGATGACAAAAAAGTCAATATACAAAAGGAGAACAACTAGTACTATGAGCATAAACAACTTCTGGTCACAATAATACCATGCCATCATTCAATATCAAACAGATTAGCAATTAACAAACAATATCACACCTTCAGAAATAGAATAAGCATTATTTCCGCATCAGTTTTAAGTTCTTTAGATTAATTCATATAACAATATGAATTAACATCAAAGAGGCTAAAAACCCCTAGGTCCCCAACGAATGCCAACTGAAGAGACATGCTTGAGAACCTTTAAGTTAAAAATAACATGCACTGAAGTACAAAACAGACCAGGATGAACCATATAACTATATATAAAAAGAAGTGTACAGCAGATTCTTAAGTATTCCTAATGAGATAAATAAAAATTCATGTATAAACAAATTCCCCTCCCCAACCAGCTTAAAGATAGTTTCAGCCATTATAACCTTCTCTAATTTCGAGATAACTCTTATCATGTGATCCATCAAAAGTTTAAAAGATATGCTTAGCATGAAATCTCAACATTGATCAAAATTAGAAATTCCAAGTTACATTTTCTCATTTGGGGTACTTTTGTCAACAAAGTAAAAATCTAGTCTATTTTAATTAACAGTTGCTACGGCAATCTAGTTGGGTAATGATAATGATGGGGGCAATTCATACAAGGTTTAGAAACTAATAAATACAGGAGTAAATTATACCAACCAGTTCTCTCAACTGGTTAGCTCTTTCTTTCTAAAAGGGTTTCCTGTCTTATCATTCCTAAATGCATTTTACACTACTGTCCCACAAATAGCACCTTGGACCTCCAGCAAGAGGAACCAGATGGGGGGGATAAAAAACACTCACCTAGAGACACCCAGAAAACGGGTAAAACACTCACCAAAAGTAGTTCTACTGGAGATTTGGACCGTCGACACCCGTAGTTAGATATAGTTGTAGACTTGCAGAACAAATAAAGTGCATCCTACAAAACAAATGCAATTGAAAACATAAGTGAGACTAATTCAGAGCATTTCGAGGAATAGGAAAATCTAAGTTACTCAAACAAGAATGGTTTTTTCTCAAGACCACGTTCATGGGTTGTTATCTAACAACAGTAAATAAAATGTCTCATGTCATCATGGATATCTATGTACTGACATACAGACCATCCTTTAGCAAGAATGTATTAATGCACTCAATAAGCTTGTGTAATCTTCTGCTTGTCACTGAAAATTTTTCAACAAGGAATTATCCTAAAATGTCACATAATAATCAGCAAATTTCAAACAACTTCCGAAATGAAACAGCATATCAAAGAGCTAAAAAGAAAAGCAATCAATACCAGTTTATTGCATACCTTACAAAAGAAAATATCTGAACAAATCCCTTAACAATGTCTTCCCAGAGAGTTTCTGTAAAATCTCCAGAAGGATATTCTTGAAGCAAATGGAGATTAAGAATATTGTATAACTGACCTTCTCTTTCTGATTTTACTTGCTAGCATATCAAAGGATATAGTATATCGGACCTTCTATTTCTGACCTTATCTTTCTAAATAAATAAGACCAATGAACAATGATTAACATAGAGTTTTATTTGGACAACAGGAACTCTTATAACCTTTTAATAGGGTTCCTCAAATAGTGGCTCTCACTTCGAAATAATACACAACGAAGCTTCAGCCTGTTGAATAGAAATTTGAGGAACTTTTGCAAAAATTATCTTCAGAGGTTGTCCCTTGCTTGCGGATATTTCCAATGATCTACAAGGGATGAGCAATATTATTAGAAAAGACCATATATCAGCTGCAAAAACAATTAAAATCTTCAATTCTCTCTTTCACAATTATTCACCAATGACTCTTCAAGGCGCACGGAAAAATTTTGAATAAATGACAATCTTACAGTGAGGAACTTCATTTGGTTTTAACTTTGCAGTGTCATGTCCAAGATATTTGCATAATGCAATCTAACTTTCTAGTTTTAGCCATGTAAGCTTTATTCCTTCATAAACACATAATCAATAACATATGAATACAAACATAACGAAAGTTTAAACTAGTTATAAATAAAATAGAGCAAATGACAGAACTCAAATATCAAACCACTCCATGTCCAAAAAACAGACCGACTCAAGCAAACCTAATAAAACTTTCCCAGTTAAAGTTCTTTTTCATACGATTGATACTTGCTATTAAAGGCAATGAGAAATGCCAAAAAATCGAATCAATATTCATAACCCTAATTAATTAAAGATAAGAATAATCATATTACAATAATTTAGCTCAGTGAAGCCGAATCTTAACAATTGTATAGAAATGAAAATAAAAATAAAAATAAAGTAGCAATTGAAATAAAATGATCAACGGATCAAAACAAAATGGGGACATCTTAAGTTTATATTTCGATATCATATTCATCAGTTTACTTATAAAAAAATAACCTATTAAAAAGACGAAAAAAACACAACAAATTAAAGAAACTATTTAGAGTTTGATTTTGATGAAAACATAACAGAAATCAACATATTATAAAGCCAACCTAATAGAACATGTTGACTTGATTTTTGCTTTCGAGTTAACTTTAAAAAATCACGTACATCAAATAAAAAACATGGAGCTCTGAATCCTCAACTTCTCTTCCAGTTTCTTGGAATTTCTTGTGTTTTCTAGAGTCTTATTGCAATTCTTGTTTTTTTCTGGCAATAAAACAGAAAAAAAAAAAAAAAAATAGAGTAAACTGTTACTTATCTCGCTTTGGCTTTACATGACGATAAATTTGAAACGATCTCCTGCATGTCTACTGAAATGAACATCGCCAGGTTCGGAGGATTGGGGCCGATTGACGGGAAAATGTAGGGAGGGTTTAGAGAGAAGATGATGCCCGGAAGTTCAACGTTTCTTGGAAATTCTTGCCTGAAAAAAGAAACAGAAAACAGAACCATAAGGATACCAGAATACTTGAAGAACAACATTCCTAAAGCATTAACGGAAGCAAAAGATCATCAGCACTTTAACCAGAATTTAACATGAGCAAACCAGAATACTCCCATCTTCCCAAAAGTCCAATATCATTTCCCTACAAAAGTTTGCAAAAATGAAGTCAAATAATGATCAGAACTAAAGAATTCAAAAAGAAAAAGCTAGAAGCAAGAAACTTAAAAAAAATGACCAAAAAAACTCATCATGCGATTTGTGCTTAGTGGCTCGTTCAAAGATTGGAATACGAGCACGTAAAATAGCACATTAGTCTTTTAATTTATGAGTAATTTTTCAACTCAAGGAATTGAAAATGTCTAAATTTACAAATACAGTAATATCATAAACAGAATGGCCCAAATGCTTATCATAATTGCTTCATAGTTGTTGCTGCTTATCTTTCAAATTCTAATCAAATAAACAATTGAAGAATTTTACACATAAAAGACATGGCAATATTAGTCTCTGTCTGAAAGGACCGAAACCATTCAACTACACAAGCATTCTTAGCCTACTTAACCTGCATTTCAATAAGGGATGCAACTTCTTCATCTCTCCTCAGACCTTGTTTTGCATCTTTAAGAGCAGCATGCAGTAACATTTTTTTAGAAAATAGCTACTTGAAATAAATAGAGTTTTAAAACTATTATTTTTAATTCATAAAGGGAAAGACAAAAAAAAATCACATATTTGATTTTTTCCAATGCTAAACTTAATGTCTAAAACTAATTGAAAGGTCCAAGCAAATCAACTGACGGCACATTCATATATTGGTATAATCTCATGTACCTTAAGATGAGCACTGCTACGTAAAGTACTTGCTATAAAGTTCATCACTCCACAGAAGTTGATCACAAAAAAATATTAACCATCATAATTGGAATTACCCGGTAAATGAATAATTCATTAAAGTCTCAACATTAGAGTTAGAATGTCTCCCTCACATGCCATTTTTTGATTGCTTCACAGTTTATTTCAACAGCCTCTTCATAAGTACTCAATAACAGAGGGATGCAACCTCTTCATCACTTCCATCAGACTTTGGTTTTGCATCTTTAAGAGCAGCCTGTAGTAAACATTTTGTTAGAAAATAACAAGTTGAAAAAAAAAAATTAAAGCAGCATATATCAGTAAACAAACTAAAGCATGATATCAGTAATTTGCAAAACTCATGATACTTGGCGGATGAGGTTAATTTATAGAAGTGTATATGCATGTATAGTAAATTAATAAAGCATTGAGATACATCGTAATGGCCTAATACATGCAATAATTCTTTCTAAAAATGAAAATCGTAGGATTTTAATGATACACAAAAGGGTCTTACTAGAAACTACATCATACAACAATCTTCATCCGTGAGATAATGCAAGTAGTTCTTTTTTCCCATTAAAATACTCATCCAAAAAAGTGATCCAATTTTTGTTACGTTATTGAGGAGGAAGTACCTTGCATGTACATATTAAAGAAAAAGTAATGATTTTCCACCTTTCAACTTGCGGTATACTATATGAAGCTGCTGGGATAGATTTACGTTATTGAGGAGGAAGTACCTTGCATGTACATATTAAAGAAAAAGTAATGATTTTCCACCTTTCAACTTGTGGTATGTACTCTATGAAGCTGCTGGGATAGATTATCCAGCACTATTTTCAACAATTCCTTGAAAAAAAGTAAAACTAATGACGAGAAACCAACCACAATCATTAAAGGAATGCAAAGAAAAACATAAATTTATACCTCTGACATGGATAAATAGCAGACACAGCACACATCAAGAAAACAGCCTGATTTTGCCAAAATCAGCAAATGAGTTGAAAAAACATTGCTCCTCAAAGTGCTTAGAACAAAAATATTGATTGGATTATGTTTTCTATTTTCCTAGGAAGTTCAAATGCACACACAAGCAAACTGCAATTTCTTTCTGAAATTTGTAAATGAGTGAAATAGGCTGTAGAATTTTATTTTCCAGCAAAGGTCATTCAAAAGATTAAACGTATGTACCTGGAAGATTGTATGCCAGCGGCAACGGACTTTTGAGGATGGCCGCTGCGGCGACGGAGTCTTAATGATTTATAGGAAAAAGTGAAGAGAAATCTACTTAGCCGTTTGAAGAAAAGATTTTCAAATCCCCCAATTTAACACAGAGCCCTGTTCCCTCTCATTTTCTTCCAGTTTCTTGGAATTTCTTGGATATTTCTTGATTCTTCCATCATTTTCTTGCAATAAAACATGAACAGAGAAAAAATATAGTAAATAATAACTCTCTTTTTGCATTTCTTGGCAATAAAACAGAAAAAAAGAAACATAATAAAAGTTACCTGACAATAGCTTTGATACTATATCTTGCACGTCTCTTGAAGGGATTCGGAGAACTAAAACGTGATGAGAATTGGGGCATATCGACGGTATAAATGAAGGGAGAAGATGACCCCGAAAAGACTCCGTTGCGCTTGAGGGCGGCCGCTGCCGCAACAGACTCTTAATCTTGGCCGGACGATTTTTGCCTCCGCAACTTATTTGATTTTGAAGAATTAGGGTTGGAATATGACGACGACGGCGAGGGATTCTTGTGAGAGGGAAAAGACTCCGTCGGCGACGGAGTCGTAATGATTTGATTTTGAAGAATTTAGTAGACAGAGAGAAAGAGGGAAAGGGTTTTATTTGAGGGCGCGGTCAAATGAGGAGAAATCAGAATATATTTTTATTTATAAGAAAAGAAAAAGTGAAGAGAAATCTACTTAGCCGTTTGAAGACAAGATTTTCAAATCCCCCAATTTAACTAACTCAACTCTGCCGTTGCTGTTAGTGTATGAGGATTGACTGGACCGTTGGTGATGTTTCCGTGGTCAATGAGGAATTGCCAATCAATTATTAATAATGATAATAATAATAATTCCAAAATATAAGTTAAATTATAATAATAATAATAATTCCAAATATAAGTTAATTTAGAATAATTAATTCATTCCAAAAGTTAGAATATTACTTGTTCCAAAAGCAATTTCTGATTAATCGAAAATAATCGGGAATTAATCGAGAAGGGTAAAATTGTCATTTTGGATGCTTGAAAATAAAAAAATTTTAAATTCTCTCTCAAAATTCTCCAAAAATCACTAAAATAATTTATTAATTATTGAGAATTACAAAACAATTTTAAAATTTTATTATCCCAAAATATAAGTTAAATAATAATAATAATTCCAAAATATAAGTTAAATAATAATAATAATTCCAAAATATAAGTTAACTTAGAATAATTCGTTCATTCCAAAAAAAGTTGAATATTCTGTCTTTAAATGTAAAATTAAAGACGATATATTAAACTCAACAAGATTAGTAACAACTTGTTCCAAAAGCAATTTGTGATTAATCGAGAAGGATAAAGTTGTCATTTTGGATGGTTGAAAATAAAAAAAATTTAAATTCTCTCAAAATTCTCCAAAAATCACTAAAAATAATTTATTAATTATTAAGAATTACTAAACAATTTAAAATTTTATTATCCAAAATATAAGTTAAATAATAATAATAATTCCAAAATATAAGTTAACTTAGAATAATTCGTTCATTCCAAAAAAAGTTAGAATATTATGTCTTTAAATGTAAAATTTAAGACGATATATTAAACTCCGGCAAGATTAAGTAGCAACTTGTTCCAAAAGCAATTTGTGATTAATCAAGAAGGATAAAGTTGTCATTTTGGATGGTTGAAAATAAAAAAAAAAATTAAATTCTCTCTCAAAATTCTCCAAATCACTAAAAATAATTTATTAATTATTAAGAATTACTAAAAAATTTAAAAAATTTATTATCCCGATTGATTGAATCCTATCTCTACAATAAGGTTTCAAGAACACTCACTTTTATGTTGAATATTTTATTGATTGTGATCTTTATGGTGACTATTATGGATGCAAATTTGCGATTTCGGTTGCTTGACAAAGTGAATATGCTATCGAGGAAATTGTATACATAAAAAACAAACTCCCAATTGGCTTCAAGTCAATAAGAGATTTGTTATGCGAATGAAGGCTCTTAGGATGATCGTCTTGGATTATGTATGAGTTATCATTTGACCCAAAATCAAACAACTATTAATTGTTACCATGATGTCATAAGATGTGTAAGTAATATGTTGTAGCTTTGCATTGCCTGATCAGACCTAACGATAAAACCATAAGCAGCAGCAGGTATGTTTTAACAAGTCAATGCCAATTGAAGCAACAATGTCATGTCATTTTCCAGTTTAATTATAAATTGTATGATTGTAATGATTCTTTGTGACAAAAATTGACAACTCTTTTATATGTATGGATCTTACATTGCCTAGTTAATCTATTCGAACAATTTCATAAAGTGATTTCAAAAGAGAGCCAAAAAAATCGAACCTAAAAACATAATTCATACAAGTACGTGTGCTAAATGCTGATGATTTTTGCTTGTTCTTCATTGATCCTTCCAACAAAAGTTCATTTCCTCAAGTTATCATAGTCATTGATCTTTGTTGTTTCTGTGGTGAATGAGGAGTTGTTAATGATGATGATGATGTTGATGATATTAAAATTTCAAAAATATTAAGTTAATAACTAAATTAGATTTTTTTTCCTTTTCTGAATTCTAGAATAATTCAAGTAAAATAATAACGTCAAAATAATTTGTGTAAGTTTATATTAAAATACCCACACTATAAAATTTAACTGTTATAATCAATAAATCAAGATTTGAACGTCATAAGTAATCTTAATCCTAATGAGCTGACGCCAAATCATTAACGATTATGATATATCTCGTGTGTTTTGGATTACAAATATAAACTTTTTTTACTACTTCACTCCTAACCGACTCCACTTGATACTATGAAACCATTTAGGCAACTATTTCTTGTTATACCCGAGTAGGCCATTAAGTAACAAATCAAACATATACATAATCTCGGTTATTTTATTCTTGCTGTCATGTCTTCAAAAACTCAAAAAAAAAAAAAAAAAAAAAACCATTCTGAATTTGGTCAACAATGGAATTATCTAAAAATTAAGAATTGAACCTTTTCCAATTTAATACCCCAATTGGCAGGCAATCAGACCCAACAAGAAAACCATAAGCAGCAACATGTATATTTTAACAAGTCAAATGCCAATATGAGCAACAATGTTATGTCATTTTCCAGTCATTATAATTATATGATTGTATGATTCTTTGTGACAAAATTGACAATCTTTTATATGTATGGTTCTTACTTTGCCAAGTTAATATATTCGAACAATTTCATAAAGTGATTTCAAAAGAGAGCAAAAAAGATTGAACCTGAAAACATAATTCATACAAGTATTTTGCTAAATGCTAACGATCTTGCTTGCTGTTCCTTGATCCTTCCAAAAAAAGTTCATTTCCTCAAGTTATCATAGTCATTGATCTTTGTTGTTTCCGTGGTTAATGATGAATTATTAATGATGATGATGATGATGATGATGATGAAATTTCAAAAATATTAAGTTAATAACTAAATTAGTAAAATTCTATTTCTTTTTTGGAACCATTGAATAATTTATCTTTAAAGGTAAAATAATAACTTTATAATAATGTGTATAAATTTATATTAAAATACCCACACTATAACGATTTAACTATTATAATCAAACAAATCAAGATTTGAACATCATAAGTAATCTTAATCCTAATGAGCTGACGCCAAATAATTAATGATTATGATATATCCCGTGTGTTTTGGATTACAAATAACCCTTTTTACCACTTCACTCATGACCGACTCCACTTGGTACTAGGAAACCATCTAGGAAACTATTTCTTGTTATACTCGAGTAGGCCATTCAAGTAACAAATCAAACATCTTCCCACCCGAGTAGGCCATTCAAGTAACAAATCAAACATCTACCCAATCTTTGTTATTTTGTTCTTTGCCTGTCCTATCTTCAAAAACTCAAAAAAAAAAAATCCTTTTTGAATTTTGATCAATACCCACAATCGGAATTATCTGAAAAGTTAAGAAACTAAAACCTTTTTCCATTGACTTAATGTTAGATGAACAACTGATAGAATCTTATTTCTACAAAAATATTTTGGTAATAATTTGTTGTGGATTGTGAACTTTATGGTGACCATGAATGTTGGGGTTTTGGGCGATGAGCGCGGCGGAAGCGCGGTTTCGGGCGAAATCGTATTTTAAACTTTTTCAAAATACCAAATAACTTATTCAATATCTAATATGAATAATTTATTTTTATTTCACCTAAACCAATTAATTCAATATCAAAATTAAAAAAAAAGTTGAAAACTCGCGAAACTTTTACAATCATTTTTTCCGCAAATAGCATAATGCGTTTTTGACCGAACCGACCACCCGACACTTATGGAAACTGGCCATGTCAGATCCAATAGTGTCGGGGAAAATTCATGGGCTGCCCTGAACAGTGAAGATTCACTGTTTGGACAGCCGTTCGCCCGGTTGGCTCAAAATCCACCCGGTAACGCCGTTTTTGGCCCTTTTCGCTTATTTCAAGTCGGAAACACTTTCCGGCAACTGTGCCAACTCCCAAAACACATCCATTACATTCATATGACATCAAAATCATCATATAATTTCCAGTTTGGCCGAATCTGATCCTGAAAACCGAAAATACCATTTTCATGCTTTAAACCAATTTTATCAAGATTAATCAAATTAATCTAACACCAAATGAGTCCCACCCACATGAACAACTCTAGATAATTCTAGGTTATCTTAGAGTGGACCAACACTCTAGAATGGCAACAATTCATCTAATGGACCAAATTGGATAAATATTACATAATACTACCAAAACAACTTCACACACATGCTCATATCTTCCAATTCATCCACCAAATCCAAAACAACCCAATTCACAAGAAATAAGAAACCATAGAGTCATCTAGAATATCAAGAACAAGAAACAAGCTTTCTAGCTTAGGGATTTGAGTATTACCTTTAATTTCCAATTTCCTAAAGTTTTTTTTTCTTGATTTTCTTCTTTATCTTGTTGAATCTTCAAACAAATTGAGAGTGTTTTGTGTATGGTGTATTTGCAAAAGCTTCCTTGGAAGCAAATGAAAAAAATTTAAATTTAAAACAAGGGTGACCGACTAAGTGAATAGTGTAGCGGCAATTTTATCTTTTTTTTTTCATGTAATCAAATAAATAATATAAGCTTTATGTAATCCATCAAATAATACACATAAAGCATATATTAAGCAAGCAAATGTACCATTATAATTAACACAAAATCCATAACTTTTATGGAAAATTTATTAATTAATAATTCAAATATTTAACAATTAAATATCCAAATAATTAATTAATGTAATTATTATTATATATGTATTTTATTTACAATAAATAACAAATACATATATTTATGGCATGTCTTGGGCGTATAAGAGTCAAGTCGTGTATAAGTGTAGTTGTAAAAGAATTTGAGTTGTATAGTATAGTTGTAAAAGTTTTTGTTTATACGTATTTTCGGACATAGAGCCCAATCGTGTTATGTCTTGAATTTATTGTTTTTATGTTTTTTATGTGTTTGGGCCCTGTAGGTTGTTGGAGGTGCAAGACTTTGATCCAGGTTGCATGACTATTAGCAGAGGTCATGCCGAAATTTCGTCAGAGTCAGAGGCTTATGAAGTCGGGATTAGCCTATCTCCTGCCGGTAGCATCCTAGCTTAGGCGGGATGTTACATTCTACTTGTCCAATTCATAATACTTGAAAAAATATGCACAATTCAAAACTTCAAATTCAAGAAAATAATAAAAACAAACATAATAAAAAAGTATATAGTCAAAAGAACCTCATCATCATATTCTTCTTAACACAATATACATAGTTCAAGTTCAAGAAAATGAAAACAAACAGCAATAAAAAATAACTACTTGAAAAAACACAAATTGAAAAAAAAAGAACCGTAAATATAGAAAATGTAAAGAAATAATCATAAATTAAGAAATCCAAAAAAAAAAGTTGAAGAAAGAAACAAACTAAAAAAAATAACACTAAAAAAAAAACTATTAAAAGAGGAAAAAAAAACACAAATGTAAAAGAAAGAATCGTAAAATAAAGAAAATGAAAATGTAAATAAAGAAAATGGAAAAAAATGAAGAAAGAAACATAATTGAAAAAAGAAAGAAACATAATTGAAAAAATTAAAAAATTAAAAAAACAGAATTATAGAAGCAAAAACACAAATGTAAAAGAAAGAATCGTAAATTAAGAAATGGCAAATAAAAAAGATTAAGAAAGAAACAGAACTGGAAAAGGAAACTGACATAAAAATCGAAAAAAAAATCATGATGCGCACTGCCTTATTGCGCATCACGCCTCGTTGCACCTCACATCGCCTTGCCTCAACCAGTTTGATGCGCATCATCCATCCCCTCGTGCGCCTCTCACCTCGAGGTGCGCCTCAGTGCACCTCTATCAACACTGAGCTGGTGAATGAGAGGATAAGATTAGATAACAAACAAATGAACAAATCATCACCGGACAACACTGCAACATCACTCATTACACATAATTCAACTAAAAAGCAACACCCATCAGCATTATAACAAAAGAAAAAAACAACACCACTCTTGCACTCATCAACACAAGAAAACAAACAGTCATAACAACACTCATCAGTAAGTTCAACATAAGAAAAAAAAGCAATAGCACTTTGCACTTGTCAGTACAATCAGTGGACTCAACATCAACACTTATCAACATAAAAAACAAATCACAACACACAGCAACAACACTCATAAGCATTTATCAACAAAAGAAAAAAACACCGCCACTCTGCACTCATCAAAACAGATAGCAGCTAATTCTCTCAAACCTATTTCAACTGAAAACAGTTTCAATATTTCCTCTCAAGTTGATCCATCATACAAAATCATAAGATAAGTAAATGCACGTTATGGAAACTTCAATAAAGATAAAATAATAGCCTCTTTCAATACTCCTCCTCAGCCTTTTGTCCAGTAAATAACAACACTCTCAAGACTTCAGTTTATAGTCATTTGTAAAGACATCATCAAGAAACATTTCACAACAAATTACATAACTCAAACTGTCATGTTTTTGCTGAATTTTTCGTTAATATGAGCAACTATAATTCAAAAAAAACAATTCATCATAATGAGCAATCTATATCAGTTCATTGACACAACTGCAAAACCGCAACACAGATAACAAATTCACTAACAACTAATTCAAAAAACTCATCACAGACAACACTGCAACAACAAGGATCAACACAATTCAATTAACAGCAACACTCGTACAACACTCATCAACACGCAATTACAACAACACTGCAACAACACTCATCAGTATTTATCGAAACTATATTTGTCTTTGGTCTACCCATAACCAGACAAATTCAAGGTTGAAGAGGATTGTCTCGGATGAGTTATCTCGAAACTGCCCCTGGGACGAAAATCACCCGTCAACAAAATGTAAGATAAAAACTCCTCGATAGGCCAGAAGATAAAACTCAACAGTGACAGTGTGTTTACAGTGAATAGGATTTGCATGTCCATTCTTAATCAAAATTTCCATTACATCTCATTAATTCTATATATGCAACCACTGATCTCTATTCTACTGATTGATCCTCTTATTTTTCTTAATAACACTAATACTACACATGCAAATTGTCTATTTCAAACTCATTCGAATTATAAACAGACGTGATTAGTGAAATAAAATGAAACAAAAAAAATGCAACAATTATTTTTTTTTTAATATTTCTATGTATATCATATATTACATCAGTTTAAACGAATATGTAAATTACACGTTTATGATTAGACTATTCCCATGAGATCATCAATCAAATCCTTTGTTTAGTTTGATTATCTCATTACTCAAATCCACATGAACACATATATCTGTAGCAAAATCTTTTATTAGCCAAAAGGGTATTTTTATTTTATTTTTTTTTCATATTTGACTCTAATTTTAGTTCATTGCATTGGCCGAATCACTCGGTCTATTAATTGTGATATGTGTTTCCCATAAACTTTTTGTAGATGATAATTATTACAATTATTACACGGTAATTTGGAAATCCGAATATGAACAAATTACAATTAATTATTATCCTCAAACAGACCCCTAACGGCGGACCCTGAGAGTAGACTCTGACGGTAGAGGCTGAGAGCGGAGGCTGAGGGCAGAGGCAGACCCTGAGAGCGAGGCAGAGGCTGAAGGGCAGAGGCAGACCCTGAGAGCGGAGGCAGAGGCTGAAGGGCAGAGGCTGACAGCAGAGGCTGATGGCAGAGGCTGACAGCAGAGGCTGATGGCAGAGGCAGAGGCTGACAGCAGAGGCTGATGGCAGAGGCTGACAGCAGAGGCAGAAGCTGAAGCTGAGGCAGAGGCTGTTGGCAGCTGAGGCAGAGGCTGTTGGCAGGCAGAGGCAGAAGCTGAAGCTGAGGCAGAGGCTGTTGGCAGGCAGAGGCAGAAGCTGAAGCTGATGCAAATCAGAACTTTCCCGAGGCTTGTTGTAAAACAACAATATCCTTAAAACAAAATTCGTCCCTACCGTAGGTGCAGTAGAACATGAGACGATTGTTTCCCAGGATACAACGGAAACGTACGAGAAAGGGCACCACCAGACTCGTATCCAACGAACCACAAAGTGTTTGAACTCTCCTTTTAACAAAACAAAGAAAATGATCTTTCGTTGTGTGTGCTATGTCTTTCTCTATTTTCTATTTCATTCTCTGATGTTGAAAACAAGAACTGATGTTGTTTATATAGGAAAGAAAACACATCTCAATTAATAGAAATTAACTAGCCAATTAAATTTCATAATGGGAGATGTTACACATTGTTGTAACCACCAAGCTAATTAAATTAGCTATTATGGAAATTAAACTTTTGTAACCACCAAGCTAATTAAATTAGCTGTTATGGAAATTGAACTTTTGTAACCACCAAGCTAATTAAATTAGATGTTATGGAAATACAAAAGGCTTGAAAATTGTGAACTTTGAGCAACAATTTCTCATTCACCCAAGCACCATTTTAAGCATATGAATATACCATTTCGAAGTACTCACGGAGGAGTATCCGAATCATTCAATAACAACCACTAACACGAAGTGGACCATGCTTAAAATTGAGCCTCAAAATGCTTATAAATAAGCATTTTTCCAACAATCCCCCATATGAATAATAAATTGGCGAAAAACTTCGAATAAAATTATTTTTATAAACATTTTATTTTGACCTAGAAGAGTTCAACGGTTCAACACCTGCATAGGATAGGTAGGCCACAGCCTTTGAACCTTCCCTTGTGAAAATATATCTCATTACTGGCTGACAGTTGACGCGATGTCATTGAACTGTACTGTCGTTCATGTAATTGGAGAACACATATCACACAGATATTTTACCTACACATTTGAGTTCTCATTATTATGTTCATTTTGGCCATGAACATCTACCTGGTTCTGCAAGAGTTTCTAAAAATTGTGCCCCGTACATTCCCTTTGAAGCGGCCCCACTTCTCTCTCACATATGTGATTTCTTATTTAAGAGTATCTCGTAATACTCTGCTCGGATTCCCGACGCATAAGAATCATTAAAGCTTTTGTTTAACCTCTATCCATACGAGCATCACTGTTTCATTTCATCATAGGAATGGACTAGAGGGTAACCCCCACAGTGATCCAATTATGTCTTTTACGAGTAGGTTGTCCCATTGAACCTAGTTCTTGGGATCTCCAGTCAACAAGGTTAGGTTTTCCTTCGTAATAAACATTTATCTAATGGGCTTCAGTCCCATTCCCCTCGATGATTTCACAACTAACTCTCTATTTAACCCTTTGGTTAGCGGATCCGCAATGTTATCCTTTGACTTTACATAGTCAATCGAAATAACTCCAGTAGAGAGTAATTGTCTAACGGTATTGTGTCTACGACGAATATGTCTAGACTTACCATTATACATATTGTTATGTGCCCTTCCAATTGCAGATTGACTATCGCAATGAATGCAAATTGCTGGCACTGGCTTAGACCAACTTGGAATATCCTCTAGAAAATTTCGAAGCCATTCTGCTTCTTCAGCACACTTGTCTAATGCAATGAATTCTGATTCCATTGTAGATATCTGGCTATCACAGTCTGTTGGAGGATTTCCATGATATAGCTGCACCTGCTAGTGTAAACACATAACCACTAGTAGACTTTGAGTCTTTCATGTCAGATATCCAATTAGCATCAATGTATCCTTCGACTACAGCTGGATATCTATGATAGTGCAACCCATAATTACGAGTAAACGTAAGTACCTAAGTACTCTCACTATTGCTTTCCAGTGATCAACCCCTGGATTACTCGTATATCTGCTGAGCTTGTTTACTGTACAGGCTATATCAGGCCTTGTACAACTCGATAGATACATCAAACTCCCGATCACTCTAGAGTATTCTACTTGAGATATATCATCTCCCATATTCTTCGATAGGTGTAAACTCACATCTAAAGGAGTTCTAGCCACAGCTGAATCATCATCGTTGAATTTACCAAGAATTTTGTCCACATAGTGTGACTGATCAAGAATAAGTCCATCTGGACTTCTCGAGATCTTTATTCCCAGAATGACATCTGCAAGACCCATGTCTTGTAGGGGTTGGTGCTCAGAGCGCCAATTCCCGGTTGTATTTTTGTTAATACTTCTGTAAAACGTTATTATCAGTAATAATATATGCAGTTTCTATAATATAATCTATTCTTTTATATGGTAAAGACGTAATGACCTTAGAATGATTAGTCATGATACAGTTGCAAAAGCGTCGCAACGGACATTGAGATGTATCATGACGTTGTCATTCTCAGACAGTTCCTGGTCAAGGTTTACACTACTTGGTCAGTATAGTAAACCCGTTGAGACCGGTACATGTCGTATACTGGAATATATGATTCCAATGGTTTCTCAATGAACCATTAGTCTTGGAGACTAGTATAGACGTGTAGGTGTTTATAGCGGATAAACACTGAACGACTCACCGAAGATTCTAATGGATGGTACACCAGCGTCAATAAGAATCTTCTTGGGTTGAGTAGCACTTGTGATTCTTAGACTTGAGATGCCATTGTGGGCACATGAGACATCTTCTACACTTAGACGGCAGTCACGTCACCGATCTATTTAGATCAGACCTCCGCCTGTTCGTTGGGTGTAGATAGATCCTCAGGGTGTCCTATGTGTATCAAGATAGGATCCGTCAGTTCTGTGTACCAGAGCATAGGTAGTCCATATGATTAGCAATCAGATAAAACCATGGGCCCGTGGTAAGTTTAGAAGTTAGTTCTAAACATTCTTTTTGAGATTTCTAATAGAATAGTCTACTGGATAGTCCCGATAGAGATTTGACGTTTACATCTATATCTCTGGGATTTATCCGGATACCTGTGACGGAGGAATTATACATTTGCGATGACCTCGACCTGTATGGTTCAGCGAGATTATCTGTGATCGTCATAATCTACGGGTGGATAGATTATGGACACGAAATTAGATTTTGTGACGGATATACCTGAACCTAGAGAGTCTCAATAATGAAACATACTCGTTGAGCACTAGAGCAACATTAATAAATAATATTGATTATTTATAAAGTCGTTTAATGGTTAAACGCAAGATACATGCTAAAGAGACTAGATAGTCATTTCCTTAATTATTGTGTATTTACATTTAATACTTGATTAATTTAAATACACATTAATTAATAGTCAAAATGAGTTATTTGACTTATTTCCTAAATGAATATATGTTTTTAATATTTAATGTAAATATTGTACATATATTTAATATATTTGTATTTGATTAATTAATTAATTATTTAATTGTTAAATGATTAAATTAATTAAAATATAAATATCTTATGTTACGATAATTAAAGTTAATGACATTAGTTGCATTTGTTGACCAAAATAAATATCTAATAATGTAGTTTATAAGATATTTATGCAAGTTGACCAAATGCATTTGAAATGAAAATTGAAATAAAAAAACTTGAATTTTATGTTTGTGAATTTCGGCCAAGGCTAAAATTTGACAAGTATAAATTGTTTTCATTTGCTTTTCATTTAGTTTAACCTAATACACATTTCACAAAAGCAAAACACCATTGAAGGAACTTAAAGAAAGCTTGAGAAAGAAAGAAAATCCAAAGGAAGCTTGATTTTAGTAAGTTTTTTCAAACTTACTATTAGTAAGGAAATTGTTCCTTAGGATCTAGGCTTCAATATATGATATCTTTAGGTTATTTCTTTCTTTGTTCTTTGTGGTTTTTGTTGATGGAAGCTTTGGTGAAATTGTAAAGCATGTATGATGATGGAAGTTTGTAACTAGTGTAATTGTAAACATTCTTTCAAGGTTTATGAAACCATGTTGCTATTCTAGAGTTGTTGACCCACTCTTAAATAACCTAGATTTGATCTTGAGTTGTTTCATTGTGTTGAGACTTGAATTGGATGAAAGATTGATGATTGAAACATTTGATTTAATGTAATTAGCCTAATTTGTCCAATTTGTGGAAATTGAAAAATTAGGGTTTCTAACTAATTCCAAATTTGGGGGTTTTCATATATGTTGAGCATTTGGGTGTGTATATGATGCACGCAAAGTTTCATGTTGATTGGATTTCATTTGGATGAGTTTTGAAGCATGAAATGACCAAATGGTCAACTTGGGCACCAAATGGTGCATTCGGCCAAGATAAGGAAATTTGGGGATTTTGGTTGCTTTGGTGTTTTGATGTTTTGAACATCATAAGTTCATCTTAGAAATGATTTAGAATCATTCAAAATTGATTGGATCAATTTCGGACTAAAACGAACAAAAATACAAAGCAAGGGTATTTCGGTAAATTCACTTAAAATTGTTTTATTGAATTTATTTTCATAATTTGATTATTGGAATATTAAATAAATATGTTTATTTAATTTATCCGAGAAAAAGTTTTGAAATCTGAAAATCGGATTTTCACCGCTTCCGCTGCGTTACCGGACTCACCCCCTAAATAACCCCTTCATGTCTTTCATGTCAAACTTGGATTTTAGCATATTCTTGGTAGATTTCACCATTTTGACATTACTCCCGACAATCAGTATGTCATCAACGTAGAGACATAAAATGACATAGCCAACTTCTGTCTCTCTGACATAAATGCATTATCACATTCATTGATTTTGAAACCATTTGCCAACATGGTGTCATCAAACTTTTTATGCCACTGTTTCGGGGCTTGTTTCAATCCATACAAGGATTTAACTAACTTACAGACTTTCTTTTCTTGTCCTGGAGCTATAAAACCTTCAGGTTGTTCCATGTAGATTTCTTCATCTAAATCTCCATTCAGAAAGGCTGTTTTCACATCCATCTGATGTACCTCAAGATTGCGCAAAGCTGCAATCGCTAGTATCATCCTTATGGAATTTATTCTCGTTACAGGAGAATAAGTATCAAAGTAATCAAGACCTTCACGTTGTCTATAACCTTTAATTACAAGTCTTGCTTTGTACTTGTCAATTGATCCATCTGCCTTTATTTTCCTTTTGAAAATCCACTTGGACCCTAAAGGTTTACATCCTGGAGGAAGATTCACTAACTCCCAGGTGTGATTTTGTAAGATGGATTCAATTTCACTATTGATGGCATCTTTCCACAAGGCACCATCAGCTGACCTTACAGCTTCGTTATAGCTTTGAGGATCATTCTCTAACAAGAATGTCAGAAAATCTGGACCAAATGATTTTTCCGTTCTAGCTCTTTTGCTACGTCTTAGTTCAGGTTCAACAACTTGTTGATCCTCTGGAACATTAATTTGTTCTCGGTCCTGACTATCTTCAATGATAGTATCATGTGCCCTTTTGTGCACATCTGAATTCGAATTAGTTTTACAAGGAAAAACGTATTCGAAAAAGGATGCATTCCTCGATTCCATTATCGTATTCTTGTGAATATCTGGTACATTAGACTCATGCACAAGAAATCGATAAGCATTACTGTTATGAGCATATCCTATGAAAATGCAATCAACAATTTTTGGTCCTATCTTCACCTTTTTAGGTGGAGGAATGACTACATTGGCAAGACACCCCCACACTCGAAGGAATTTATAGGAAGATACTCTTCCTTTCCACATTTCATAAGGAGTTTTCCCTGCTTCTTTCCGTGGTACCTTATTTAAAAGGTAATTAGCTGATAAGACAGCTTCTCCCCACATAGTCTGAGGTAAGCCAGAGCTGATTAACATAGCGTTCATCATCTATTTCAAGGTACGATTCTTACGTTCCGCAATCCCATTGGATTGAGCGAATAAGGAGCTGTGGTTTGATATATGATTCCATTTTGTTCACAAAGTGATTCAAAAGGGAAAACATACTCACCACCACGATCACTTCTTAACTCCTAATTCTTTTATTCAGTTGGTTCTCAACTTCATTCTTATAGTGAACAAATTTCTCTATAGCTTCGTCCTTGCTTTCATTAAATACACATAGCAAAATCTTGTGCAATCATCAATAAAGGTAATAAAATATTTATTACCGCCTCTCGATTGTATTGAATTAAAATCACATACATCGGTATGAATTAGATCAAGTGGTTCAGAGTTTCTTTCAATACTATGAAAATATGATCTTGTTAGTTTTGCCTCAACACAAGTATCACACTTATGTTTGTTATCAATTTTAAAATTGGGAATATGATTCATGTTAATTAACTTTCGCAATGAATTAAAATTAACATGTCATAATCTACCATGCCAAAGATTAGAATACTCAACAATATAAGCAGAAGAACTAGCTTTATTGATATTTTTGGGTTTAACAACCATTACATTGAGCTTAAAAAGCCCATCAGTTACATACCCTTTTCCCACATACATCCCATTTTTAGTCAAAACTACTTTATCAGACTCGAACACCATCCGGAAACCATGCTTGTTCAGAAGCGATCCAGACACAAGATTCTTCCGTATTTCAGGTACAGACAGAACATTGTTCAGAGTTAACTCTTTCCCAGAGGTCATCTTCAGAATCACCTTTCCTAGACCTTCTATCTCAGATGTTGCTGAATTTCCCATGCATATCTTTTCCCCATTTTCAGCAGGCTCAAATGAAGAAAACATGCTCTTGTCTGAGCATACATGTCGAGTGGCACCAGTATCAAGCCACCACTCTCTTGGGTTAGAACCCACCAGATTCACCTCAGAAACCACAGCAGAGAGGTTAATGTCTGAAACATCTTGAGTCATGTTTTCTAGCACATTAGCCTCTTGTTTCTTTTTCTTCTTCGGCAGTCTGCACTCAGAAGACTTGTGACCCATTTTGTCACAGTTGAAGCATTTTCCTTGAAATTTTGATTTCTTGGAATCTCCTCCTTTAGGACCCATCTTTGACCCTTTGTTCTTGAGGTTCTTGTTCTTATGGCCATGTTCGACAACATTTGCTTTGGCCTCATGAGTCATTCCTCTCTTTTCAGAAACTCGGTTATCTTCCTCAATTCTTAGCTTAAGAACCAAGTCTTCAATGCTCATTTCTTTTCGCTTATGCTTTAAATAATTCTTGAAATCTTTCCAACCAGGTGGTAGTTTCTCAATTATCGAGGCTACTTGGAAGGTTTCACTTAAACTCATCCCCTCAGCATGAATTTCTGCTAGAATAATCTGCAGTTCTTGTACTTGGCTTATCACAGTTTTGGAATCAATCATTTTAAACTCTAGGAAATGGCCTACGACAAATTTCTTAGTACCGGCATCCTCAGTTTTATATTTTCGATCTAAAGATTCCCAAAGCCCTTTAGCTGTTTTCATTCCAGCGTACACACTGTACAAGGAATCACTTAGCCCATTCAGCACATAATTCCGACATAGGAATTCAGAATGTTTCCAAGCTTCAATGGCACTGATGACTTGGATATCAATCTCACCCTCTTTGGGTACATGAGCATCTTCCTTTAGAAACCTCGCAAGGTTCAACGGGTCAGGTAGAGTAGAAGAACATTTTCTGTTGCCACCTTTTGAAATTCTGACCACTGAATTTTTCAGGTTTTTCCGCAGCAGGATTGACATGGCTCACATATCCAACATGTTGTCTAGCCATTGAGGCAGAAACACCTTGGCCAGCCACAACGGCTGCCATATTAAGCCCAGAGGCTGATGCAAGTTGGCCAGCCGAAGGGGCTGCCACTGCACTTTGGTCAGCCACGGGGGCTGCCACAACATTCTGGCCAGCCGAAGAGGCTGCCATATTCGGATCTACTGTGTTTGGACTGATTTCCATATCCACAGAGTCTCGATTTTGTTTTAAGACTGTAGATGATAATTATTACAATTATTACACGGTAATTGGGAAATCCGAATATGACAAAATTACAATTATAATTATTATCCTCAAACAGACCCTAACGGCGGACCCTGAGAGTAGACCCTGACGGTAGAGGCTGAGAGCGGAGGCTGAGGGCAGAGGCAGACCCTGAGAGCGGAGGCAGAGGCTGAAGGGCAGAGGCTGACTGCAGAGGCTGATGGCAGAGGCTGACAGCAGAGGCTGATGGCAGAGGCTGACAGCAGAGGCTGATGGCAGAGGCAGAGGCAGAGGCTGATGGCAGAGGCTGACAGCAGAGGCAGAAGCTGAAGCTGAGGCAGAGGCTGTTGGCAGGCTGAGGCAGAGGCTGTTGGCAGGCAGAGGCAGAAGCTGAAGCTGAGGCAGAGGCTGTTGGCAGGCAGAGGCAGAAGCTGAAGCTGATGCAAATCAGAACTTTCCCGAGGCTTGTTGTAAAACAACAATATCCTTAAAACAAAATTCGTCCCCTACCGTAGGTGCAGTAGAACGTGAGACGATTGTTTCCCAGGATACAACGGAAACGTACGAGAAAGGGCACCACCAACTCGTATCCAACGAACCACAAAGTGTTTGAACTCTCCTTTTAACAAAACAAAGAAAATGATCTTTCGTGTGTGTGCTATGTCTTTCTCTATTTTCTATTTCATTCTCTGATGTTGAAAACAAGAACTGATGTTGTTTATATAGGAAAAGAAAACACATCTCAATTAATAGAAATTAACTAGCCAATTAAATTTCATAATGGGAGATGTTACACATTGTTGTAACCACCAAGCTAATTAAATTAGCTGTTATGGAAATTAAACTTTTGTAACCACCAAGCTAATTAATTAGCTGTTATGGAAATTAAACTTTTGTAACCACCAAGCTAATTAAATTAGCTGTTATGGAAATACAAAAGGCTTGAAAATTGTTAACTTTGAGCAACAATTTCTCATTCACCCAAGCACCATTTTAAGCATATGAATATACCATTTCGAAGTACTCACGGAGGAGTATCCGAATCATTCAATAACAACCACTAACACGAAGTGGACCATGCTTAAAATTGAGCCTCAAAATGCTTATAAATAAGCATTTTTCCAACACTTTTGGTCTTGCTTTTATTTCGGGTTTTTTTGTTGTTGTTGTTGTTTTATTCAACACTTTCTTTGATTATTTTATAACCTCACTTTCAACTTCTCTTTTGCTAATCACTTTCTTTAGATCTCTCTTCTTCTTTTTTGTTTTTTTTCCTCAGGTTAGTTTGATTCATTTATGCATATAATAATTAATTTTATTTCAATGTTTGTTTATTGTGTAATGCTATATAGGATTATGTTTAAAAGATTTTTAATAATGAAATATTGAAATAGCTAAATATATTTGATTGCCAAAAGCATAAATTTTAATGTTTTGTGAACCCAATTTAGCAAAATAACAGTGAAAGAACATGTCATTTAATGATACACATTTTTGTGATGTGTTAGATATAATTATCACGGGCTTGCATTAATTGGATATTTAGATCAAAATTTTAATGATTATGATTTTCTTTTTATCAATCTGCATTTATATCCCGGCAATTTGAAATTTTGATTTATGTATATTTGATGGTTAGTTACTGTGCCACTTGAATTTATATTGTATAAAGAGTCATTTGTGAGATCATTGTTGATAATATGTTGATAATTTTGTAAGTAATAATGGCTGAGAGTCACCAGCAACCATCTGTTATGCAAAAGGTACATCTCAAATCCACTCTTAGCCAAGATGTTGTTCATAATCGCCATGCCGGTTTCCAAAAGCTTGCTGCTTTACCTCAGAATCATTTTGCATATGGAAATTACTCCAACGCAGCATTTCAGTACCCGTTGACACAAACATGCGGCGCCTCCACTGAGCTGTCACTTGTTGCCTCAAGAGCTTCACCTGTGTTTGTACAAGCCCCATCAGAGAAAGGCTTAGGCGGCTTTGCCATTGATTTTCTCATGGGTGGAGTTTCTGCAGCAGTGTCCAAAACTGCTGCTGCGCCTATTGAACGCGTTAAGCTTTTGATTCAAAACCAGGATGAAATGATCAAGGCAGGCCGCCTCGCTGAACCATATAGAGGAATTGGTGATTGCTTTGGCCGTACAATTAAGGATGAAGGGTTTAATTCATTGTGGAGAGGCAACACTGCTAATGTCATTCGTTATTTCCCCACTCAGGCCTTGAACTTTGCATTCAAGGATTACTTCAAGAGATTGATTAACTTCAAGAAGGATCGAGATGGTTACTGGAAGTGGTTTGCTGGTAACTTGGCATCTGGTGGAGCTGCCGGAGCCTCTTCTCTGTTCTTCGTCTACTCCTTAGATTATGCGCGAACACGTCTTGCTAATGATGCAAAGGGTGCAAAGCATGGAGGGGAAAGGCAATTCAATGGCTTGGTTGATGTCTACAAAAAGACTTTAAAGACAGATGGTATTGCAGGGCTTTACCGAGGATTCAACATCTCTTGCATTGGCATCATTGTGTATCGCGGTCTCTATTTTGGCATGTATGATTCATTGAAGCCAGTGATCCTCACAGGAAACTTACAGGTTACTACTAATATAAAAATTTCAAAATATCTGACTTATTGAATTTTATCAAACGTTTGATAATATTTTTGTTACTGTATGTGACTGCAGGAAAGCTTCTTTGCTAGTTTTGCTCTTGGTTGGGTGATCACCAATGGTGCTGGCCTTGCTTCATATCCCATTGACACCATTCGCAGACGAATGATGATGACATCTGGAGAAGCAGTGAAGTACAACAGCTCACTCGACGCATTCAAACAAATCCTTAAGAATGAGGGTGCAAAATCTCTCTTCAAGGGTGCTGGTGCAAACATTCTTCGTGCCATTGCTGGTGCTGGTGTGCTTGCAGGCTATGACAAACTTCAGATGATTGTTTTCGGAAAGAAGTATGGTTCCGGCGGAGCCTAATTGATGATGAAAAATTACTGAGTTTCATTTTAAAGATTGTTTTTCTAACAGTTTATATATATATATATATATAATCGTTTTCCGGTCTGTTCATTATAATTTGAATTTCATCCGAATATACTAAATGATAAAATAATATAATATAATATTAAACAGTATCAGTCTGGATTTCATCCGATCATATTAGAAGATTTATATATATATATATTGAGAGAATAAGATCCATGGCAATGGTGGTTATAGACAGAGAAACAAGAAAAGAAAGGAAAGTACTGTTTATATCAAGGAAAAAATAAAAATTATTTTTACAAAAATGAAAATATATATGGTGAGATAATAAATTA
The DNA here is from genome assembly GCA_019454045.1 of Zanthoxylum bungeanum. Classification (NCBI taxonomy): domain Eukaryota; kingdom Viridiplantae; phylum Streptophyta; class Magnoliopsida; order Sapindales; family Rutaceae; genus Zanthoxylum; species Zanthoxylum bungeanum. Next base: position 16,106 of record SKCR01027111.1, on the reverse strand, counting down.
AATACTGATAAGAAATGAAATGGAGATTCCCACCCAAAATTTTATAATTGGCTTTTGGATTTTTCAAACTGGGCTCACTCTTTTCTCGGTAGTTTTTGAATTTTGGTGAGCTGAAAATCTGATGAACATTCTCCATACAATCAATCTCAAATCAATACATTTAATTAAAAACCCTCTACGTTTATTTCTATGTTTTCTTCACACTCGCTCTCTTTCTCCTCACAAAGAGAAACCCACAATCTGGAACACGACCCACGTTTTTGTTCTTCAAAACCCACCTCTATTTTTACTAGAACAATGCAAATCTCTATCCCAACTGAAGCAAATCCAGTCTCAAATGAACATCACTGGCTTAATCTCAAATGGGTTTGCTTCAAGTCGCCTTATTGCCTTTTGTGCAATATCGGAGTCAAAGAATCTTGATTATTGTACCAAGATTTTGTTTAGTTTAGAAAACCCAAATGTATTTTCTTGGAATGTGGCAATTAGAGGGTTTTTAGATAGTGGAAAGATGAGAGAAGCAGTTGATTTGTACAAGCAAATGTTGAGAAATGGTGGGTCTAGACCTGATAATTTTACATACCCTTTGCTGTTTAAAGTTTGTGCTAGTTTAGGGTTGAATTTTTTAGGTTTTGAGATTTTTGGGCATGTTTTGAAGCTGGGTTTTGATGTGGATATGTATGTGCATAATGCAGTAATTCATGTGTTTGTTTCGTGTGGAGCCTTGGAGTTGGCACGTAAGGTGTTTGTTGAAGGTTGTGTGAGAGATTTGGTTCTTGGAATTCTTTAATTAATGGGTATGTTCGGAGCGGATTTCCCCGTGAAACTGTAAGGCTTTATCGAGATATGCAATTGGAGAGGGTTAAGCCAGATGAGGTGACGATGATTGGGGTTGTTTCAGCATGTGCTCAACTAGAGGATTTGATTCTTGGGAGAGAGTTTCATCTGTATATTTCTGAAAGTGGATTGACTTTGACTGTTCCACTTGCAAATGCACTCATGGATATGTATGTGAAGTGTGGAAAACTTGAGGCTGCTGGAGATATATTTGATAGCATGGTGAACAAAACAGTTGTGTCATGCACTACAATGATTGTGGGATATGCCAAATTTGGCTTCTTTGATATGGCTAGGAAGATCTTTGATGACTTGCCAGAGAAGGATGTTGTGCCATGGAATGCCATAATTGGAGGCTATGTTCAAGCCAGACGTAGCAAAGAGGCTTTGGCTTTGTTTCATGAAATGCAAGCTATGAACATAAAGCCTGATGCAGTGACCATGGTTCATTGCCTATCTGCTTGCTCACAACTAGGAGCCCTCGATGTTGGAATATGGATTCACCATTTTATTGAAAAACAAAATTTTAATATGAATGTTGTGTTAGGAACTGCATTAGTAGACATGTATGCCAAGTGTGGGAACATTGCAAAAGCCCTCCAGGTTTTTCGTGAGATGCCAGGAAGAAACTCTTTGACCTACACAGCCATTATTGGAGGTTTAGCCCTTCATGGGAACGCCCTAGAAGCCATATCTTACTTCGCAGAGATGATTGAAGTTGGGTTGATGCCAGATGAAATTACTTTTCTTGGAGTATTATCAGCTTGTTGTCATGGAGGTCTGGTTGACGAAGGTCATAAATATTTTGCTCAAATGAGCTCTAAGTTCAGGTTGTCCCCCCAGCTTAAGCACTACTCTTGCATGGTGGATCTTCTAGGTAGGGCTGGTCTACTAGAAAAGGCCGAACAGCTTATCAGAAGCATGCCAATAGACGCAGATGCTGTGGTATGGGGTGCATTGTTTTTTGCTTGTCGAATGCACGGAAATGTTTCAATGGGACAAAGAGCTGCTATGAAGCTTCTTGAGTTGGATCCTTATGATAGTGGAATTTATGTATTGCTTGCTAATATGTATAGGGATGCGAATATGTGGGAAGAGGCGGGGAAGATAAGAAAGATGATGAAGGAGAGAGGTGTGGAGAAGACTCCTGGTTGTAGCTCAATTGAGGTTAATGGTATTTTGTATGAGTTTATTGTTAGAGATACATCCCACCCTGAATCTAAACAGATTGATCACTGTTTAATTCTGCTAAAAAGACACTTGGAATTTGCTGAATATATCTCTGATGTTCCTGCCTATGGCCATGGGTTTCTCTCGAGCTTTGAGCTTGAAAACCAATGACCTGACTTACACTGCATGCGAGAGACTCGGAAAGCTGTTTTTGCTTGGCATGCTGTAAAAGGAAATAACTACAGGGGTTGACTACAGAAAGCTACATTTAAAGAAGGTAAAGTCAGAGAAATTCAACCAAATCCTTTTTTTTTTTTTTTTTTTTTAAAAAATTTGACAAACTTTCTCTAAAAAATTTCGGAACCATCTTGATCCATCTCGTTTTCAAGGAAAAATAAATGTCAATAGAATTTATGCTTATCAAATGTATGTTCTGTTTTTCTTTAATCAACTATAATATGCTTAACTTTTATTTATGAATGATACAGTCAACGTTGTACTTTTCAATAGCAATTTAAATAAGTTATGGGAGAGATTCAAGTATCCCATTGACGCCATGTTGCCTTCACAGATATTTGTAAGAGGACAGCCGACAGCAGCTTTCATCTCGACAACCAGAGACCAACTTTTCCAAGGGAAGGGTTCGAATTCAATTGAAATCAGATGGGAATCTTGTTCTCACTATTATAAATCAGATTATTCTATTGAACCATATTATGAAAGTGAACCAATCTTGGTTCCTTTTCCTCAATCCTGGTTATCAGCTTCAGTTCAACCAGCCAGGCTACAAGTACATATTGCTAGAAAATAAAGATTCTCTCTAAACAGAAGAGTGGAAACTTCAGATGCCAACTTTTATTATAGAGCAACCATCAATTTTGAGCAAGTGTTTCTACTGGCAGTGGCGTTTGCGGATACCCAGCAAAACCATAGTTTGGTATGCTTTAGAAGACAATTATGTACTGAGAGGATCAAAATTACAGCTGACTGCAGATTAGCACTTGATGACTGATGGCAAAGAGAAGAAATCAAAACCATAGTTTGGTATGCTTTGCATAGGATGCCTATTGTTGGAGCAATACATTTGATCTTAACAGATCGAATGCTGGTTAACAAGTAGTCTACAATGAGTCAGGTTACTTGATGTTTTGGAAGAAAATGGCCAAAGGGTCACTCTCACACCAGGAACAGTAGTTTTAGAAAAAGAAAATTATCAGCGAGCAACTCTCAATTTTAACGGTGTTTTTGTCTTATATTCTCACCCCTAGAATACCACCAGTACTGTTATCTGGTCAGTCGTATTGTGACAGATAATATTTGTGTTAGCCTTGATATTCGTAAAGGATTAGGCAGTGGAACTTGCTGGCAAAACAGCATCTTCACTCAGTGAAGCGAAAAGACCAATTCGTGGATGCTTAAAAGGGTTTTCTTTTCTTGATCCAGATAATATCTACAGAGGCTGCAAACCTGATTTCATTCAAGATTGTGAAGAAGATTGGATGAAGCCTGGAGAATATTTACATTACATTGAACAGTTAAATAGCACTGAATTGATTGGCCAACAACTGATTATGAGCAACTTAAACCTTCTAGTAGACATTGTGCTTAAAGGACTGTCTATTTTGTGCAGCTGTTTTTAGAACTGACCTGCTAGAAGAAGAAACTGCCACTCTCATATGGGAAAATGGAAAGTGCTGATAACGGGACCACTTTCATCCAAATTAGGATAGGCCAACAAATGGAAAGATGAAAGAGGAGTTACTCATTCTGGTGGGATCCAAACTTTTTGGCAGCTCTATGTTTATCTGGTGCAAAAAAGTTCAAGGCCACAGCAAGGTAATCAAGTTGGTTTTCACACGATTTTGCGCTGCTTTAGTTACAAGTAATGTCAATATCCTCTCGTTTTAGTCCTATTTACAATAATAAAATAAAATAAAATAAAAATTAAGACTGGATCTTAATATTTAAAAGAAAATCAACTTTCATAATACACCCGAAAAGACTTTAAATCATCCCATTAGCTTGGAGTGTTTGATGTAAGAAGATTCTTAAAGCATAAGTGTTGGTGAACTTGTATGAAGCTGAACAGTAATAATAGGGCTAGCAGCAAACAGAGTGTATGCAACTTTTCAAACGTGTAAAGAAGACAAAATGAAAGGAATGTGTGTGTGGGGATGTTCATGATTGATGCTTGCTTCCTTGCATTGCACGCCATGTTTATGTTTCAATTGATATTCAATTGTTCATGCTTGTCATTTCATTCTCTTTCTCACATGGCTGACAGCCTTTTAGGGCTCTATTGCACATCATCATCAGCCATGCCATATGCAGCTTAATTGGATCAAACAAAATTATGGGGATGCCATTATTACTTTTTGTCTTTGTGGGTCTGCTTTTGTTACTTTTTTTAAAAAAAAAAAAAATAAAAAATAATACTAATATTTTTAATGGATTTTATGTTTGGTAACTTTTGAAAATTTGGTGTTAGCCTCTAATTATTGGCTTTATGTTTGCTTGTAGGGATGACAAAATACTTAGTGGGGATGGTGGCCAATACGTTAAGGGATAAGAGGATAATTTTTTGTAACCGGTTGATTGGACGGGTTAGGTACATTTATTAATATTCCCTTTTAAGTACAGGTAAAATCTCTGTATGAACAAGGACAAATACGAGGACCTGGTATATTAGGATGAATTAAACGAAATGGGTATGAATATTGAAATTTATATATTATACCCAATTCATTACCATCCTTATTTACTTCTTCCAATCAAACATTTTCTTTATCGCTTTATATATGATAAATATAATCTCAATTTTTGTATAATATTTTTCCCCTACTAACATAGATGCATTAGGGCATTAGGGTTTTTTATAGGCACTATCGAGTAGTGCTTATAAAAAGTGAAGGATTAAAAATTATATTTAAACTCTGTCCATTTTTATTTTTTTTATTTTTAGGAATTTATTGAGGAATAGCTAAAATAAATGGGATTTTAATTTTGGTACTTGACTATTATAAGTTAGGAAAACACATCTAATATCAAATTGTTGTCAAAATTGCCATTGTATTTAATTATGTTCTAATTTTGAAAACAATAATAAAAACAAAAAGCTATTGTCACATCACATTGTGATATGATAAAGTTAAAACTAATCAATTGTCCATGGCACATTGCCAATAATTTTCTATTAAATTTTAGCTCACAAGTATTGATTCTAAACCAAGCATTTTAAGGCTGGAGGAAAAGAAAAAGGCAAGCCTTCTAAGAAACTTACAAGAGAACCAAATATTGCCACATGTTTGGGGAAATTAATAATTTCTCCTTGTGTACTTAATTAGAGTTTGCAAAAAACCTCACATTTGGATAGAGATTTAGGATAAAAAAATTATCTCGAGTAAAAGTTTTTGGTTGAGATTTAAGATGAAAAATCATTTTAAATAAATATTCTAGTCGAGATGTAGGTGATTTTTCATCTTGAGTATAAATTCTGATCAGGATTTAAGATGATTTTTCATAATGAATATAAAATTGGGTTGGAATTTAGGATGGAAAAATTTATTGGGGATTCGGGATGATTTTTTGTCCCGATTCTAAAAATCGATTGGGATTCAATACTAATTTTTATATCCTCAATCATAATCTGAACGGAATGAGACAAAATGTAATCAAGACATGATATCCTAATTATTATCCATACTCTTAATATTAATAAAATGGGTTCTTATTTTTTAAAACAAAGACCACAAATGAAAAAAACTATCGTCACGTGTAGATAGTCCACATTGGCAGATTGGAATAATTTCCTAGTAAATTATAGCCCACAACCACAAGGATTGATTGTTAAGCAAACCTTCTAAGAAACTTAATATAATTATTGCTGTTATTTAGCATAGATAAGATAATTAACCAAACCCAAGGGTTCTTAGTGTTAAAGACCTTGAACTTAAGTGGTTTTTCCTTATCAGATTCAAGATTCGAATTCTATTAAATATATTTCCCTGAGATTATGTCTCATGATATAAAAAATCAGCGATTTATCCTAATCTATATTGGGAAACTTCTGAAGGTATGGATATGGGTCTCCAATGATTAATTGAAGTGTGTGTAAACTGACCTGTATACCTTGATTACCTAAAAAACGATCACTAACCACCAAAATCAATTTTTTTTGTGTTTCTACTTTTATTATTATTCTCTTTTAGTAAAATAAATGTAAAATGATTCTAATCCAAACCAACTACTTCAACTGACACCAATTTCTTTTTGATGGGATCATATGGTTTTGGTGATCTCCTTTTTACCAATATCACATGCTTCATTTTTCCATCACAAGCCAAGCACTAACTCCCAAGTCCCAACCCTAACCACAATTCCACTATTTGGTTCTAAATTTATAGGCCCAAGGCTCATATTGAAATTTTTGTGTAATAAAATGTTATATGATTCTTGATCTTTACTGGAAGTTCCAATTTTATTAATTTTTTTTGTTTAGTTATTTTGTCACTATTTAAAGTGATCGACGTTAGTAGATGAATAATAAGACATTGAAAGACTTGTTTAGTTATTTTTAAATAAAGTCTAATTTTTTGCTATTTCCTTAAATTCCCAAAACTATTCTAAAATAATTACAGATTCACAGAGAAAGCAAAAAAATAAAATAAAATTATATACCCCATATAGGAATTCATATTTACATAGTCCTAAATATGCCGAGTCAAAATAAATCAACTATAAGATATAATTTTTTTCAATTTCAGATGTAAATTAAATGAAAAATTAATTAATAGATAATGAAATTTATTATCATATTTAAATAAAATGGTTTTGATTTGGTCACCTAAGAATCAAGTAGCTCACCCACAGTGCACGTGTCAGCATGCAATTGGAGATATCGCATTCGTTTTTATTTTTTTTTATTTTTTTTTATTTTTTTTCCAATCAAATCGTTATGAATGAATTTTAAAACTCGGACTAAAGTAAATTTAATACAAAGATTAGGGATACTAATGATATTATTCCACAACAGTAATTTACATTATCCTGTAGCGCGAGACACGCTATCATTGCTCATCTAACGGAGTTCGCGTGTTCCTGAAACCACTCCCCTTACAAAGTAAAAAGTTTAATCAATTATCAGGGAAAAAAATTATGAAATAAATAATTAAGTGAAGAAGAAGAAGAAGCCATTCTTTTCTAGCTCTTCAAAAGCGATAAATGTCGGCTCTTTCTCTTTTATTTTTATGAGTTTTATTACACTTTTGCCCAAAATAGATCACTCAATAAAGAGAGTTTTTCCATTTGTGTCAAGCATGTCCTTGAACCAAATTACCAGTATGATTTGTACATTGACCATAAAGATGTAAATATATCGTGTCATGTCAATCCATCCAAAAATCTTAAATCTATTCCTATTATAGGTTTGTATCGTCTAATCTTTAAAATAGTCAATTTTTTTTTTCAAATCATTAAAAATTCAATCGTCAAACCATCATTTCCGGGCTTAAGCGGAGCAGATAAAATATCTGACTGTTTCAGACTATTATAAAAAACGCACTTATTGGATTCGAATTCAGGATCTCAATGTGAGATCATGAACCATACACCACCAAACCACGTCACTTGGGGACAAAATAGTCAAATCCATCATTGTTATTTGTTTGTGTTATGTTGTGTTACTCATATTTCATGTTTATTTTTTTAAGGTCCATACTTAAAAAATTTCTCATGTTTCATATTTTGTGAGTGAAATTATTTTTCGATTATGAGAAATTTATAGTCAATGAAATATTGTTTTATGTTGTCTATCATGTTAATAGTCGTTGTCCTAATAGAATCTTGAGTTTTCATATTAAAATTTAAGTATTATCTTTAAATAGAGTTACTGTAGCTTATGATGTATGATTGGCTGATTTTTTTTTGTTTTTATGCAATTTACCATTCAAAAAATACATTGGACAATTTATTATTTTTTTATGCAATTTACTATTCAAAAAAAATTATTTTTTGTTATTTTAATAGTGGTGGTACTGGTGATGGATCTATTTGATACAAATGGACAAACTAGATCCTTATTTGTGAAACCAGTAAAACTGAGCGACCCATTGTAATTACTCCATTAATTAATTGTTTATATATATTGACGTTTACTTTATTTCCGCTCTCTTGATCCACTGATCCATTGTTTTCTCTCTCTTTCCGTCACATTTTCCCGAGAAAATTTCTCACTCACCGAAAACGAGATTTTCTCGGCGTAGGTTCTGTTTCTTTTGACTCTAATACCTTATGGAGTCGAATTTTTTCAATGAGGTACTTGAACTGTTCATTTTCTGTTTGGTTCCCGATAAAATTTTGAGATTATGAGATCTCTGTTATTTTCAGATGCTAAGATAATGAACAAAACTCACATTAAGTAAGCCTAATAATTGTGTTTGATTTTTTACTCCTTTTCTTTCTTTTCTTTCCTTGCATTTTCTCGGCAACCAAACAGGAAATTAATTTTCTGTTATAGATTCTAAACGTGCAAATGTCAGCTTAACTAAGTCAAATTTAGGTGTTTTTTTCCCCGTAGTTGCTTTAATTTATTTTCTATTCTTTCATTTTCTTGATAACCAAACAGAAGCTAAGTTTTTGATTCTTTCAATTTTCTTGAACAAAAGTCAAGTTTTTTATGATAAAAATGTGAATAAATTGGATTTGAATATCAATCAGTGTTACACGCAATGCAGGACTTGATAAACTTCCGTCATTTTGTAATGCTGTAATGTCATATTTAATCTTGTATAATAAGCTTCTGAATTCACATGGATTTGTTTATTGATATTTCTGTTGCAGGTCGAAAAGTGATTGATTGATTTGCAAATTCGTGATTTGAGCAAATCTCAACGAATATATCTGTAAAAGATCAGGTTTTTACATTCCATATTTTGTTTGTTATTAGTTTTTGACCTTTTAGTGAAATTATGTGTTTTTGTTATCATTAATTTGATAATTACAATTATTTGATTGATTTGCATTAATATTTCTTGCAGTTAGTGGTATAAAAATGAGTTGGAATCCACATATTGAGGTTCATTACTATAACACCAGCTACCCTTATAACAGTGCTGGAAGCTTTATGGAATATTTTGAAGGTCTTACATATGAACATGTTAATTTCATTTTTGACGGTGCTTCGCATGTTCAGGTACCATTTATACGATAATCAGTTATATTAATAATCACTTATTAATATAACTGTTTTTATCGTTCGTTTGATCAAACATTTGCAAATTTTATCCTGTTAGTTGATAAGGGTTGTTCCATTTTCTTAATGTACTTGTGTAGGAATGGCTTGGGTCATTTCTATATTAACACGGCAGAGTCTGTTACTCTGTTTGAAGCATGCGCTTAAAATAATCATTGTTTAAAAAAATGTTTTTCTCATCTTACGTGCAGGAGAATGTTTACCCGTCAATGAATACAAGTTTTTATAAGTTCGGGTTATCTGAATACGGAAATAATTCATATTATGACTATGGTCATCCTTATGAGGTTAGCTATCATGAGCCACAAAATGATGTATACAGAAGGCCGTCAGAGATCACTTCAAGATTAAACAATGAGCAAACTGCAGCTGTTACTACAGTAAGGGAAAGAAATTCAAATACTACCGCACTTGAGAACCCCGTAGAATGTAAGTTGTGAGCTTCTTTTGGTGCTAACTTTAAGATAGGGTATTCTTTTTGCTTGTGCCTCTATTTTAGTCCCCGGAGCCTGTTAATATGTTGTAATTATATTTGAATGACGATGTTTAGGCTTTCACACAAATGTATCATATTAAACATGAAAAGATTTTAACTGAGTGTATGGATCACTGTATGAGGTAGTTTTCTCCAAATTGGTAGTCTGTCTATGCTTTCTGGAGATTTAAACTAACAATTTGTATGTGGAAACTGGAAAGGATGAAAGACGTAGACTGGGGTCCAGTCATGGGTCACAATTGCACAATCCAGGAAGGGAAAACCTCAAAACATGCTATTGCTGACTAAATCATGCTTAAAGGCTGGGCCAATTTTTTATGAGATTGATCGCTTTAGAACCTTCAACTCTAATTATAGCATTTTATGATTTTTCTCCCTCGTCGTTTTTTTTCTTTTGTTTTCCTCACTTCACAGATAGAATTCTTAAAGTCAAGAAGTGCAACTTAGAAAAATGTCAATTTTGACTTGCGCATGCATTTATTTGTTGTGCGTATAAGAATATCTCTCTGTCCTACAGATCTTTTGCTGACACATTGTAGTTTAATTGGACTTTGAAAGACATAGCAGCTTCTCAGAACTTGTTTCGCCCTTTCTTTTATCAGCAAATTGAGTATTTTTCTGTTAGTAAGAGGGATTGCTGGCAAAAAATCATTTGTCTGGCCAATTTGTTGTAATGGGAGTAATGTATTGCTGAGTTTATTTTGACTTAAGCTGTTTCCCCCTATTTGTTTGGTGATATTTTCCTATTTTTAAAATATTACCTTAGATGTCGACAACTTTTTCCTCAATAATTACCTTCTCTTTTCAGGTCCACGGAGACATCATAACTCTCATGATTATCAGGTATGTAGCATGTCAATGGTTTCGGTTGAAAGCAAGCTGTTGATTCATGAAGTGAATTTATAAACATCCTCCATTTTATAGCTTGAAGTCTCTTGCTTCTCTTTCTCACATATATACATGACATTTACAGACACACTCCCACATGTAGTGACATTTTCTTTCTTTTATCTCCTCCTTACCAGACTTTCGATGTTGATGTCAAAATGGTTTTAAAATGCAATCCTAGGTGCTTCTTTCGGTATCAGGAGAGGTTAGGCATTATAGACAAGCACTTTCTGACAAGCCCCTTTCTTCTTTGAGGTGCCCTCAGTAGAGTAGTATTTACTTCTTATGATATAATATAATAATGAGTTCTTTTTTATTGTTGATTTCGATGGCCACAATCCGCATAATAAAACAAAAGGTTCCACTGCAATCTAATATTACCTCATTAGATGGCCTTTTGATTACTAATACCTCCTTAAGAATTTGGTGGGCAGTTTGGAATGGGGTTTTTCTAGTTGGGTAATTGTTTGGTGAAATAAGTTTGTTTTAATATTGGTCTTGGATATCCTTGGGATGATTAATGAATAATCATGCATTAGATCTGTTAATGAGCCTTCAAGTTTTTCTTCAGGTGGAAATCTACTTTATTCCCCATTATTAGTAAAATTTTAAGTTACAATAACCTATCCCTATATAGCGGTATATGTTTTTCTGTTTCATGTAGGCTTGAGGACAGTTTTGCATCTCAACGTACCTCTTGGCATTGATTGCTATTACTACTGGTAGTAAAAAGATAAATATGCCTCGAATCCGCTATTACTACTGGTAGTAAAAAGATAAATATGCCTCGAATCCTCAGTTTGATTTATTGCTTGTTTAGATTTTGGTGATATGCTATCCTAGCCCTAGGTCATTTTATGCTTTCTTTCTATTGTAAGTTATTTTAGTTAAAGAGATATTAATGCTGCTTGGTAGTAGATTGTATAGGTTGTAAATTAAATCCCTTCAATTCTCTGTGAACCATGCAGGTAGTTTGGCAAGACAATATTGATCCTGACAACATGACTTACGAGGTTAGAGGTTTCTCTCTTCTTTTTTCCCCTTGCAGCCTTGCTTACTGGTTCTTATTTTCTAAACTTTCATTTCGATATTTTTCTTCTGATCATGATAACTTATCGCTGTTGCATCAAGAAATTTCATAATTGTTCACCATTAATATGGCTTTCCTGTTGTTCTGCAGCTAATAATCATCTGCCTTGCACAGAGCATCTTTTTATTCGTTGAATTAATATATTTTCTGTTATTATCCCAAGTTCATCTTAGCTGATTCACCTGGGCTTAATTTTTCATAATGAAGCCACTTATTGCCTCTCTGTTGGTCAAGCTGACCAGGTTATATACCCTGGATTGTTGCCGGAAAATGTTCTCTAGTTCATTGCATCCTGAATACTGTTAGCTAGATCCGTAGCTTATTGCTATCACGGTCAAAAGTGCTTATTAGGACATCAGTACTTACCTGCAATTAACGTGATCAGCTATATTATTTTAATTTATTTATCAATTTGGTTCTATATTTCCTAGTGTTTTAAAATTTCTTTACGTACTAGAGGTCTGTAATAATGTATTATACTTAGAGATGATTACTTATGGTAAATTATATAACATAATTAGCTGTTAATCATATGGCATTATGAACTGGACTTTATGCTGATTTGTCAATAGTCAATACTGATTTTGGTCATGGAAATGGAACAAAGCTTTGTTTTCCTTTATGTACATATTATCAATGTAGACTGATTCTCAAATTTTTTAAATTTTTGGTTCTGAATTGCAGTCGGTGGTTTATTGTTAAACTAACTGTCTCTGATGAGGGAGCTTGTGGTACCCTCTGAAAGTTGATTATTGAACTCTTTTGTTCATGTAAATTTAGTTTATTACTTTATTTGTGTTACGCCTATAAAGTGTGTTATGGATGGTTACTCATGACTAGATTTATCCTATGCAGGAATTACTTGAGTTAGGTGAGACAGTTGGGACTCAAAGTCGTGGTCTTTCCCAAGAACTCATAGCTCAACTGCCGACCTCGAAATACAAGTGTGGCTTCTTTGCAAGAAAAAAATCAAGACACGAGAGGTATTATTTGCTGTGATTTTCTTACTCTCTTGTTTGCATTTGTAGTATTTTTACTGGAATCTTATATATATATATATATTAAATAGCGATCCATCAAATTTGTAGGAATTGTTTGTTTCTTACATCAGTGAATAAGAAAAATGTTTTCAAAATTAATATGTCTGTAAGAAGGGTGTTGTAGGGAACATCGAGGGACGCTTGTAGATGGTACATATTCTGGATAAAAAGGGTTGGACTGTTCAAGTGGTTTCTGTCATAATATTCTCCACTGGCTATGATGTGAGGCCACAGAAATCCTCTTTTTTTATATTAAATAATTGGATTGAACACTGACATCCATGGGAATTTTGAGATGATCTGACAGGCAGTTGTACAGATAATATATGCATAATTCTCCATTCTCTATGATCCTAAATATAATTGCGGTATTTTAGTAGACAGTTGTACCGAGTTGCCATGATAATCTTGTTAGAAATTGATAGGTTCAATATTACTTGAGGAATAGAATTTGCGAAAGCTTATAATAAATTGCCCAGTCTGGCATTACTGTACTTGCTTTATTATTATTGTTGTCGCCACCGCCGCCGCCTGCCATGGATGATTGCATAATGGACACTGAATTTATTTGGTCGGCATAACTTTTTGCCTCGTGGATTTCAGGCTCAACATTAATCTAGATTGCTTCCATATAAGTTCATATGTTTCTAATTAATAATTATTATTTTTCTTACTGTTACTTGTCAAAGTATCTGACTATGTATGCATTGAAGTTTCGGTGCTGATGAACGGGAAAATGCATCATTCTTATTTTTATTTTGACCAAGTTCGCATATTTCATTTTTTTTTTATTTTAACTCTGCCACCTCATGTTGGAAATAGATGTGTGATCTGCCAAATGGAATACAAACGCGGTGACAGGCGCATGACACTACCATGTAAACATGTCTACCACGCTGGTTGTGGGACAAGATGGCTTAGCATCAACAAGGTAAGCGACTTGACGGTTTCAACTTTCAATCCAAACTCTTACTTGTCCTTATAGTCACTAACTGGGTTTGTACTTTCTCAGGCTTGCCCCATTTGTTACACTGAGGTGTTTGGTGATTCGTCAAAACATTCAGAAAATAATCACCGATGATGAACTTACCGTCATCTTTTTCTTGCTTTCTCAAGTTTGCATCATATAGAGACGTTTGTTTTTTTTTTCCTTTTTTTTTTTTTTTTTGGTTCACGTAGCAAAATTACATGAGCTTTTGTAATAAATGAAGAGTATGTGCTTCATACAAAATGGATTTGTCAGTTTTATCCCTACTCTGTGATTAACTTTCGGTGTTGTTTTGGTTATAGAATTTGAGATTTCATATAGGGCTTAGGATAGACGATGTATTAAAAATGATAAAACAGTGAATTAGGTCTGATGTTTGTTTATTAAATTGTTGATCAAGATGGTTGGGTTGACAAATTTAGTTTAGTGAAGTAGGTTTGTAATCTCAGTGTTTTATTTTCTTTATTTGTCAAGAACCCCAAAAAAAAAAAAAAAATCTTTTGCAATATTTGAAGATAGGTAGACTCGTCTAAGGTTCTAGTTCAGAACCAGAACCGAACCGGAATCTAACCGATTCGGTTAGGGTTCCTACCCAAGCTGAACCTGTTGGAACCGCTGGAATCGTTTGGTTCCAGCGGTAAGGTTTCGGTTGGAACCGATTTGAATTTATATAATATATATATATATATATATATATATATATATTTTAGATAAGAATTTTATTTGTAATTTAATATAATTATGTAATGTAATTTATTAATCTCAATTTTTTATTTTCAAAAAAAAAAAAACCGGATGGAACCGGAACCGAACGGTTCCGGTTCCGGTTCCACACAAAGTGGAACCGGAACCGAACCGCCGGCCGGGTCTAAAGATAGGCTTATTTGTGCAGTTTATTTTAGTAATGAACTTGGGCAATTATATGTTTAAATAATCGGATGTGGGTGTGCTATTTTAGTTGGTAAAATTAATTAGGTCCATACAAAATGAGTTTGGGGTTTGAATTTTGCTCAAATGGGTTGTGATGAGATTAGTTAAACAAAAATAAATAATAATTGGATGAATTTAACATTATACATTCTCCATAATTACTATACTTTTCAACTATATGATTTTTAATTTTATATTATACACACACATACACAACTATTAGCATAAAATATCTACATTTCGCTCATCAATATGTGAGTAGAATAATTGTTTTTTTTTTTTTTTTTTTTTTTTTGAAATCGTTGGAACCCCGCTACCAAACCACCCATTCTGGGCCGCGGCGCAGGTAAAACCCCCGACTGCCCTAGGCTTTTACAAGAAGTTGCACCCCTTGGATTCGAACCCAGAACCTCAAGGTGAGATTCTGGACCCTTCACCAAGCCACAACCCTTGGGGGCGAGTAGAATAATTGTTGCTAATGCCTTTCCGAATTGCTGTGTGTTTACTGTTTAGTAGACATCTTTCCCACATAATGTTATATGAAGGGCATGTCATATTAGTCCAGGTACAAAATTTTGTGAGTATATATTCCGGTTTAGCTTCCGTATTGAACTTAGTTATGATTGATAATTATTGGATAAAAATTTATATATAATTGAATCTTAGCCGTCCGTCTATTATTATAAATACAAATATGGTAGATGATTATGTGAGTTCCATTTTTATTGGCATGTGTTCGTGACAAAATAAGTTCAATTGAGTTGTAATATGTCGTGAAGATCTTTGTGCAATTGGACTGGGTTTTGGCTGCTGTGCATCAGACATACGTTCGTGGTGCGTTCGTTGCAGTGTTCGAACGATTGGCGTTAGTGCTGCGTTCGTTTGTGGGTTCGAACGTGTGGCGTTAGTGGCACGTTCTCTATTGGGTTCGAACGAGAGCATTCCAGAGAGCAAACGTTCGAAGCACGTTCTTGTGGGGTTCGAACGAGATCATTCCAGAGAGCATCCGTTCGTTGTGCGTTCGATTGACGTTCGAACGAGTCTTCACAGAAAGGGCGCGTTCGTGTAGCGTTCTAGTAAGCGTTCGAACGCGACTGCGATCTGGACGCGTTTTTAGCCTGCAAAACCCTAGGTTTTCACCCTACCTATAAATATAACACTTAGCCGCCATTCCCCATTAGTTGAAAGAGCTGAAACACTTTTCCCTTGAGCCTAAATCTCACAAAGCTTTCAACTCTCTTTGATTCCACCATTGAAGACTTCATCATCTTCTTGTCTTCTCTATTAATGGTGAGAATCATTCTTTGATAAACCTTCAACACAACATAACCCAAAATCCCTAATCCTTTAGAGTTCTATAGGAGGAGTTTTGGTAGTCGGAGTTCCGGCGTTCAGAGGTGATACAATCTACTCAGAGA
>SKCR01027110.1:0-43317 GCA_019454045.1 Zanthoxylum bungeanum | reverse complement strand
ATAAAATCAGAACACTAAAAGATATTCCTTGAGTAAACAGTATAGGATAAACCCATACCTTTGAATGCTTCATTAGCACGGACTTTGAGTTCTTCAGCTTTTGAAACGCAAGTATTTTCAGTTTCCATATTGGGCATAACTTTTTTATCGTCTTTGAGAAGTCAGATTTAATGTTAGCAAACAATAGATACCATAAATGTAATCAAATCCTCTTATGCATGCATTTTCTCCTCCTGCTCCGAAATGAAAATCAATTAACCGGTTAAATTGCTTCTCTTCACAGAACATCAATCAAGCACAGCAATAACAATTTACAATCACAGAAAACAAGCAACAAGCCAGCCAAAATGATTTCCCATGCGGAAACCCTACTATTGAATTTCAAGTTACTACTCCTCAACAATAAAGATCCTACCTGTATTAAACTTATAGAGTCACTGACATATCAACATCAATTAGCAGCACTGAAACAAACTATCAAGCTTTATAAACTACCAATTAATAGTTCAATGTTGAATTAAAATATAAACGTTTTCAATTTTTCCAAACAACAACATCAGATTCAAAATCGACCCAATTCCCTTCCCAAACAAAAATAACAACAACAACAATAAATAAAGTCTCAATCATAACATACAAAAATAATACAATTAACAATAAGAAAGTTTAAAAAAAAAAAGTTACATGCAAAGTCAAACGTTGAAGCACCGTCAAGTTTTTGTTTTGATAGCAAATACAAAATGAAACTTGCACAAAGTATCTTGTTGGTTACAAAAGACTTTGAGTGGAAGACCAAAAGAAAGCACCAGTTAGTGTGATCTTTAAACTCGCAGCGAGATAAAATGAGAGAGAATGGAAACCCTAATTTACAATAGGCTCTTATTATTTATATTATTAATTTTTATTTAAAATTTGAAGGAAAAATCTAGAGGGAGGGAGACGACGAGAGTCCCATGCACAACTTTTTTTACCAATTGCCGGGAGTTTGCATTGGTTGGTTCAGTCAGTTAATTCTTAATTTTTTCACCAAATCGAAATTATTTGGTTAAGTAAATATTTAATCGATTTAATCATACGATAACACATATCCATTAACCAACTTAACTATTATTTTTGGATCGGTTTTGGTTAATTTGGTTATTAATCAGTCCATAATCTCCACAAATAGCAATCTATATTAACACATTAATACAAATTTAAATTCATCAAAAAGACAATCATATATGTGTTTAACAATGTATGATAAATTTAAATTCATCAAAAAGCAATCTACAACTACACTCGGTAGAGGCAGAATGTAAAAATTTTAATTTCGTTTTAATTAAAAATATATATAAACTCAAATCATGGTTTGTAATCGGTTAATTAGTTGGTTCGGTTACACAAATCTCATAACCTTAACCGAATTGAAAAATCGAAAAAGTTCAAAATCATAACCGAAAAAATCGATTTAATCACGAATCATTATAAAAAAAATTGGTCGAAACAGTTCGGATAATCGGTTAAAACCGATTAATACACGCTCCTACCAATTGCAAACAAACAAAAAAATGTCATATATTATTATTATCTAGGTACTAGGGTTTATCTACTACTGATATTAAGCTCAAAATTTTGGAAATTATCATTTTTATACTCAAAAATTAGTTTATGTATGAAAAAATATGAAAATCTATCTTTATCCTGAGTATCAATCAAAATATATACTTTTAAGTATAAATTAATATATTGATTGAATTTTTTAAGAGTAAGTTGGTATGTTAATCGGAACCTACTTGGAAATAATCGGTTCCTTAAATTTTAGAATCATAAACTACTCAATTAAATAGGGTATCCTATTTATCGATTCTGGTCCACATTTTCCTATTTTCCATTTTTCAATATATTTTTAATATCCAACAGAGAAACAATGTAGTACTTAGAGGATTTTATCTTATAAGCAACATAATTAAAACACAATCACAAACCCTAACCTAAATTTAAAACAAATCTATGGTGCAAATAGATTTACAAGGACTGACTAGTATTAAACTACAAACGAAAATCAAAGACAAAGGAGTGATTGTGGGGAATTTAAAATTTAGAATCAATTAAAGGAAAAAAAAAATGTAAAAAATCGAAACTTTACCGTTGTATTTGAGCACTTGCAATATCCAACCAAGCAAACATAAGTAATTTTCTTTTGATTTTATAATTTGAAAATCAGTTCCAAAATTTGGTTCCGATTCCCACCACACTATAACCGGAATCGGACGAAAAAAAATCGATTCCTAATATTTTAAAATTGGAAAAGACTATAAAAGAATCGGGTCCGATTTTGGAATGTAAAAATCGGTCTGGTTCCTTGCAGTTCCGAGTAAAACCGAAATCGATGCTCACCCTTATTAACCGAAACTTTGAGAGTAAAATTGAATCTGAAAAGTATAAATTACTGTATTGAAAAAACTTTGAATGTAAATTTAAATTTATTTCATTTTTTCAAAAAAAAAAAAAAATCATATATAAATCAATGTAAAAATGTGGCCCAACTACTTGCTTTTACAAGCGAGTAAATAGAATTACATTTTCAAATCTCATACATATATATAAAATTCTTAGAAAGCAACTTATTTATCTAATTTGATTCAAATCCAAACTTATAGTTTAAATTTATCAAATTCATAGCACGTGCTAATAATTGGTTGAATATACGAAATCGACTGGAGTGATCATCAAAAGTTTAAGCTTTATCTATCTCGAATTAGGTTCGATTAACGGTTGAACTTTCTAACCGAGTTATGAATGAGAGAAAACATCACTAAATTTATGTCTTTGAGATCTCAAAATATAAAAATAGTCTTAGACCTAAAAATCTTATAGCGGTCCTGCTTAGTTTTATGAGAAATTAAGTGTGAGATCATAAAAATGATAAGCGTGTTTGGATATAAACGGTTAGGTAAATCCACTCAGAAATATGATAAAAAAATATAAGTCCACTCGAGATTAAATGAAACCCCTGGATTCCAAAAAAGAGAGATTAAGAATATTAAAAATAAAAAATAAATCAGAAAAACTTATTTCCCAAAAACTTGACCTACATACAAAAGTTCTTGGGGAGCCATACTCATAGGTGTGTGTTCGAGCTTTGCATTTGTGAATATCAAGCCCAGATATGAAGTATGGAGTTTGCATAACCAATCTTTAATATCAGGCCACGTTTAGTAGTTTGATCTGTTTTGACACTCGCATTGTTTTTATCTTTACATCTTAAGACTTGAGCAATGGGGATTGAGAACAGAATAGTCTAATTTGATATCCTTCACATCAACTTCATACATTACATACAACTTTTTGTAATTGTTCATGACATATTAAGTTGTAGCTCAAGCTGCAGCCTGCTGTTTCCTTTTTGACTCGTGGAATTGGAAAACTTATCTTCTCCTGGAAAACCACTACAAACCCAAACTCGCAATCATTAATATGAAAAACTTTGTTTTAAGCAAAAGCATGAATGATCAGGTCAGAAGAATTAGATATGTACTTTAGAGAAGAACAATCACCATAACTGCGTTATTGAGACTAAAATCTGTAAGGGCTACATGGTCGTCGGTCCAAATGCCAATCCCAGATATCATTCCCAGTAGTAGTGTCTCCAGTAGCATATGGTATCATACTTGTTACTGCTACTGGGACAGTCCCTGGTATTCCAATTTGTCCACGCAACATTCCGGTGGCTTCACAAGCAGTAGTAGGTCTAGCATTTCTTTTTGTATTTGACTGGGATGATTGTGTTTCAGAAGCTTTTTCAATGGAATCTGACTTGTTCATGGTAGTGGATACACATGGTTCTGTTGATCCAAGACCTACTTTGACACCAGTCAGCAGAAATCGCTGATGAGCAGAGACATAGGTATTTGCTGTGTGGATGGCAACATCACATTTTCGACAAAGTAAAGCTCGATCCTCTAGACAGAAGAAATAACCAGTAGTCTCCTACAGTAGATACAATGATAGAGAGTATTATTACTATCCCAACTCTAAAATATAAGTAAGAATATCATCATTAGGACCAGATAAGTGAATACTCAAGAGAGCAACAAACGTGTAGTTAATTTACCATTTGGTCTCAGAACAAGTAAGTTAATTCAAGTTCACACCACTCCTTCGAATAGGAGATGTCTCATCCCAGAATTAGGAAATCTACCGAAAAACAATTATGAAGATGCGGGAGATGTGAAATAATTTAGTCAAAAGCTCAGAGCATATGCGTGCTGTCACTCAATTGATGGATAAAGTAATTAGACAACTTGATAAAAAGTTAAGTAACCACATGACAGGAAGATGAAATTTTGATAAAATATTAACCATTACTAAAAATTACATGAAATAAAAATAGCTAAAACAAGAAAAAATTCAATGTCACACCAACTAAGAGGCCAAGTTATAAAATTGTAGCAACTTCTTGAGTTTTGTTCTGTATCTTTCTCGTTTACAAGTGCATACAATCCATTACCAACTTAGCCAAGGTACCAAGGAACATGAACTGACTTGCAACAATCCTCTGCCTCCACAACTATACTTGCTTGAAATCATAATTTCAAACGCATACCGAATCTATCACATTAATTCACAAGCATAATATAATGAAAGAGTTATTTTATCAAACAGTGTCTCTGAACATCACATCATTGAAGAAATTCACATCACTCAGAATATTGAAAAAATTTTCAGGCAAACATTCTATAATCTACATCTCAAAAAATCTAAAATTTAATTAAAATTCATAAAAATAAAATAAAAGGCAAAGCCAACTTTCAACCAGAAGTAGTAACACTAACACAACAAAAGTGTTAAAAAGAATTAAGCAGGTACCTGGCAGATATCACACTTGGGCATCTGAGAAGATGAATGAGAAAGAGTAACTCTCTGGTGCTTGCTAGCCAGCTTGTTAGCTGCATGCACTTTCTGGTCACAATCCCAACAAAGCGCGGCCTCGTCGGCACAGCAAAGCACCTTGGCCTCAGCTACCTCACACCCATTACACTGAATCTTCATCTTCTTCAACAACTTTGAACGACAACTAATATTTTGAAAGAGGGTTTATGGAGTCGCCCATAAACGGAAAGATAAGTCTGTTATTTTTCATGTTCAAGGGTTTAAGAGGTTTCTTCAAGTAGCGTGTAAGTCTCGTGTCAACGTTTCAACCGACTAACTCTGCAGATATTATTCTGACACGTGGCCCTTTTGTAATTCGTCGCTGCCACGCATGTGTGAGCGAAGCGGTGCCGTTTTGATATGTAATTGTAAATCTTCATTGATTACGTTAGTTTATTTTTCAAATAAAAGAAAAATAAACTAAAACCCTATTGTTTATGGCTTCTTCTCTGTCGAAGCGACTCGAGACCTTCAACCCATGGCTCCGTTTGGCCACCCACCAACTCCGGTTAGCAAGAACGGAATCCGGTCCTCCAAGGCGGCGGCCTAAGTCCCCTAGCTTCTCCATGAAAAAACCCACTAAAGAGAAATCAGAGTGGTGGATTGTCGACGGAGAAATGCACGAAATCGGAGATCACGTGCCGCCACGTGAGCGGTTCGTCATCCCCAGGGACAACATCCCCAACAGGCGCCGCAAACAGCTTCGCGAACAGTTCATGCGCCGCACTCGCCTCGCCATCAAGGATTCAGTCAGTCAGTCAGCCAGTCACTCTTTTAATTAAACCTTTGGTGCTACTGAATCAAATTGTACTGATTTTTTTTTTAATAATTTTTTGAATTGAAAGGAGCATGAGGTGTTTTGCAAAAGGTACATGGATTTGTATCAGGAGATGAGGGAGAATTGGGAGAGGCTTTATTGGGATGAAGGTTACTCGAAGAAACTTGCTCAAGATCATGCTAATTATGATTCTGCTGAAGAGGATGATCGAGATTTTAGCCCATACAGGTTTTTGGATCTTGTTTGTTTAATTTAAGATTTAGTTTTTGTGAGATTTTGGACTGTAGAAGCTTAATTATAATGTCTGTTGCTTATTTGCTTGTGTTTCAGGAGTGACAGGAGACCTCATGGTGGTGATCAAATGAGGGTATGAACTTGAATGACTTTAGTAGTAGCTTTTCTTTAATTACATGTTTAGATTCAAGTGTGTGGATTGGGTAGTAAGGAAAAAAAATGCAAGTTGATGACACTCATTTCATTGGCAATCGGAATCTCAATTTTAGAAAAATGTTGGATCTTGTGTTTGTTGTTTATTGAAATATTTTAATATTATTACCTATATTTTGAAGTGTCCTGTGTTATGTGACATGAGTGGATTTCGATTGCAGGACCAGGGTCTCCGAATGAATGATCAAGGTGATAATTGGGAGAAGGTCAATCAAATTAGGGATAAATTTGAATATGACAGAGAGAGAAGAATGAGGGAAAAAGGTAGGTTCAATATGACTTAAAGATTTTCCTGTTTTGAATGATTTGTCATTTTTTTGGGCCAATGTTGGAAATCCCCGCCGCCAAACCACCCAACTCGGGCTCAAGCGAAGTAAGTAGGCTCTTATAAGAAATCCACTCACTGGACTCGAACTTAGGACGTGACAACCAAGTCGTAAGCCCTTTGCCACCAAGCCACATCTCTTGGGGCTTGAATGATTTGTCGTGTGTGTGTTTTTATCATGTTGCCAACTTTAAAAGAATAACGCTTGAATATCCACTAGAAGCTTGAGCATGGTTTAGGAGGTCCGAGCAGGACAGTGAGTTTAGGCTAGGGGTGGGTGCGGTTCGGTTTGGTTCGGTTTTTGCTAAAAACCGAACCAAACCATATTTTACGGTTCGAATTTTTTACCTTTCAAACCAAACCATTAAAAAACGGTTTGGTTCGGATTGAAAATTTTGTAAACCAGCGGTTTACGGATTGGTTCGGTTCGATTTACGAATTATTATATTTAAAATAAATTTTCATCCACTTAAGTGAAGACCAAAAAAAAAAAAGTAGTCTATCCAACAAATGGTATGAAGTGCTAGGGTGTAAGCTGTAACTCCAGGGAACATATGCATGAAATTCCCTACAAGAAATAGCGACAAAGAATCTCTATACCCAAGAGGGGGGGTGAATTGGGTTATCGCTATAAATGCGGAAATAAAAAATCTTTACCGATTTTTAGCTCTTATTACCAAGTGGGGACTTTAGGAAATTTTCTCTATTCCAATTAATAGCCTATATGCAAGTTTTCTATTCAATATATATAAGCATAAATAAACTTGCTATAAATAAAAGTATAGGGAAAGAGAAATACGACACCGCGATATATAGTGGTTCGGCAAACCGTGCCTACGTCCACTCCCTCAAGCCTCGCTTGAAGATTTCCACTAGAATCGAGTTTTCCGTGGTTGACTCGTAACCAAGAGTTTTTCGCCAAGGCGCACTCCGAACCTTTTACACTTTTGAGTTTTATACGTAGGTGCACTCACAACCTTTACAACTTGAGTTTTCTTCGTAGGCTCACTCACAAACCTTTACAAATTACCCAAACAATGGGATTTCACAAATTTCAAGTGTTTTGATATGAAAGAATTAAAATCACACTTGGGCACTCACAAATAATAAGAAGATTGTGTGAGAGCAAATCCAAGTGTTCTAAGCTCACTTCTAAATGTATGGAAGATGTAGTGTATGAGCTTGGATGAGTGTTTATGAATATGAAGGTGTATGACACTCTTTATTTGCCTTAGAGAATGTGTATGAAGGTTGTTTTTAAAGTCTCTCTAGGTTTCTTGCATGGGGCAAATGAGTTGGGGTCCTATTTATAATAAAATGCAAAGTATTCCCCAACTTACAGCGAAACCGGCGAGCAAACCGGCGAGGAGACCGGCATGCCGGTCTAGGTTTGCAACGGCTCCTAACAGCTATATAATGTTCAAAAAACTATCCGTTAGACCGGCGAGCAAACCGGTATGGAGACCGGCGAGGAGCTCCCTGGTTCCAGAGAGCATGATTTTCTCAGCCAAAACCGGCATGAGGACCGGCGAGCAAACCGGCATGGGGACCGGCATGGAGCTCCCTGGTTTCAGTATGTGCATGACCAGTCAAGACTGACGACACTTGGTATTTTGGCCATAACTTTCTCTAGAAACTTCCAAATCATGATCCTTAAATTTCTACATAAACTAGGCACATATATCTAGCTTCTGTAAAAAATTCAGCTCCAAAAACATTAAGATGAATTTTATGGAATTTTTCTAATGTGACATGTATGCAGAAAACGCACATCTGAACATGTTGTAGTAAAATGGCTCTAGAAAAATTCTATACATCGGAATTGTGTTCCGTTTGAACCGTAGCAAACTAGAGACACATATCTATCTAATGGTATATCATTTGAAGTTTAATTCAACCATTTGATAGTTTTTAGAAGATCATTTACCGATGCACTTGTGCAAGAAGTTCATTTTGGTGCAAATAAAATGCAAATGATTCTTTTAGCATTCTAAGCCATTTTAAATGCAAGTGATGCAAAATGTATGATTCCTAAGAGCTTTGAAACATTTGAATAAACTCACTTATAATTATATTAAGCTCTTAATCACTTTCTTCGTTTTGCCGCTAGTCTTCACATTCTCGCTCTTCACCCCATATGCTTCGACACTTTTTGTATTGCTTCGTGTTCATACGTCGAAGACTTATTTCATGTTGACGTCATCAAAATCCATTTATGCGACCAAGTCGCCAACAATGCACTCTATAAAGGATTGAAAAATGAGGCACAATTAATTCATGTATTTTTTTCAAAATTACTTCGAATAATAATACTACCATCATTCTAATTAAGAGACAAATTCAACATCTTACTTTCAAGAATAATGATGCTATCATAAAACAAAAAAATTGAATAATAAAAGTATTAACAAATTAATTGAAGAATAAAAGTATTAACAAAAAATTTAAGAATAAAAGTATTAACATACTAATAAAAAGAAAACATAAAATACAATTAAAAGAAAAATATAAATTTTTTTATAAAAATATATATATTTTTTAATTATAACGGTTCGGTTCGGTTTAACAGGTGCGGTTCGGATTAGCTCCTGAACCGAACCGTAAACCGTTTGGGGTGGGCCAATCTGAACCGCAAACCAAACCGTTAGGAAAAAAAATCGTAAATTCGGTCTGGTTTGGTTCGGTTTGCGGTTTGGTTCGGTTCGGTCGGTTTTTTTGCCCACCCCTAGTTTAGGCATACTTGCTAGACAAGCTCAGCTATAGTCTGAAGGTTAGATGTTTAGACCTTAGTACATCAAACAAAGTTTTGTTACTTCCTTAATGGTTTCTACTCAATTGACTAAGTTTTGATACGGAATTTTGACTCCTAGTCTAGATCGGGGTGTGAACATACGTTCATTCCTTTTCTACTACCTAAGGTGATTTTAGTTAAGGGTCCTTGACTTCTTTGGATTTTGGTAAGAAGGATGAGACAAATCAAGGTTGTTAAAGGCGAGAGGCGCACCGACGTGACCAGAGCCAGAAAAATGAGGCACAAGGCGAGGGGCGTGAGGCACACTCCTCTCAGACATGAGACGCACGTTTATTAATAATAATTTTAAATTTGTAATATATGCATCATTAACTTGTAAATATAAAAAATAATAATAATAATAAATACATAATAATATTTTCACATATACTCTACTTTTATATTACTTCTACTTGTCTAATTCATAATACTTGACAAAATATGCACAGTTCAAAACTTCAAATTCAAGAAAATAATAAAAACAAGTGTAATTAAGAATATGCATAGTTCAAGTTCAAGAAAAAGAAAAACAACAAGCATTAAAAAACATCTGCTGAAAAAATATAAGTGAAAAAAGAATCGTTAATAAATAAAATATAAAAGAAAGAATCGTATAAGAAAATGGAAAAAATAAAGAAAAAAGATGAAGAAAGAAACAGAGCTAAAAAAAGTTAAAAAAAAAAGATCGGTAAAAGAAAAAAGAAATACAAATGTAAAACAAAGAATCGTAAATAAAGAAAATGAAAAACAGAAAAAGATGAAAGAAACAGATTTGGAAAAAAAAGGAGTAAAAAAAATTGATGAAAAGAGCGTAAAATCATGATGCGCTGGCCTCGCGCCTCGCTGCGCCTCACGTCGCCTCGCCTCGATCAGTTAGATGCGCATCGGCGATCGCCTTGTGCGCCTCTCGCCTAGAGGCATGCCTCAGTGCGCCTCTAACAACACTGAGACAAATGGTTCTTCTGATCTCCAAACATGGAATTTTTAGAATTACCATGTGTTTGCACCAGAAAATAAAAATTATGCTCTAGCCCAAAATCAAATACAAGACCAAGAGAATATGAGCCCATCTCCTAGACAGTTACAGATTGGAAATTGTGCCAAAAAGAACCATATCTTCCACGAATGCATTTTTTCCAAGGATAGCAAGACGTGGGTAAGTGGGGTAATGGAGGAGTTGAGGAATCTATTTCAGGAGTAAATCTTTGGTACAACAGTGGTATGAATGACGTGGTACCACCAACCAATTAAAAAATAACATGTTTAATTTTCTTCCTATTTTTTAGTTGTTTTTTGACTTTTTAGCTTGCGTGGCAAATGATGATTGGCTTGTTGCATGGATGACGTGGTACCACTGTTGCACCAAAGATTTTCTCATATTTCAGGGACTGACAAAAATCCAATCAAATCAGTTTGACTACAAATCAATCGTAGAAGTCTTCTTTTCAATTTCTCTTACATTAGCTTAATCCTTTAACCTTTCTGTTTCCTTCTGTAACTAGAATTCTTAGTGTTTATTCAATTTCATAGAAATTCTAATTTTAGCCATGTCTTTCTCAATTTCAATTTTCTTTCAACCCAATAGCAATTTTTTTTTTACAGTATATTCGTAGGATTTTAACTGTTATCCCATTCAGCAATTAGAGAACCCAATCGCAACCGTTTGCTTAGAAGTCAGTTTTAATTCACTTTTTGAGTATCTCTGCTCCTCTCGCACGCTTGCACAAGAACTTGATACTTTTGTAGAGTCAACACCATGTTCGATCGGCAATGTGTTACTGGGAATTTGTTGTTGTCAAAGCATATAGGTTTGACAAGTTGGTAGTGAAATTTTACCCCCATGTTAGCCTCATTTGATACAATAACTAATGAACAAAGAGTAGCTATGTGTGCAACAAATTCAGAGGCGAGATGTGCCGAAATTTAGTTTGATTTCATGCTTTTTGGTATGAGTATTAATGCTCTAAATTTCCATGTTTTAAGAGCAGATTTGTTTTTAGGAGAGTGTTTGTGTGGTTTCCTCAAAGGCTCAAACTATGTTAAGCTGTTCTTCTTGTAAATGGACATAATTCAATTCAAAAGAAACTCCCTCAAACGTCATTCATGTGAATGCGGCAATTTCATTCTTCGCTTAGTTGCATAAAAGGGATATGGTCAGCTTAAGCAATTGGACAATGTAATACCTACTACATATTGTTTATATAGAGAACACTAAAACTGTTCTTCATCCTTTTTGGAGTTCAATTAAACATTTTAGGTTTTTCTTGGGTACGATGTGCGATTCTCATTGATTTTGCATGTTTTGATTGTAGCATTTGCACCTATGAATGGAGGGAGTTATTCAGATTCGCATAATTCAAACTTCCGAAACCAGCCATTAGACACTCAGAGATACTTTCCCCACAATAAAAGAAACTGACACAAGGACTGCTGAAGATTTATGTTTACAATCTCTGCAAATGCTCTTCAGAAGGGACTTGAAACTTCACAAGAGACTCGGGGCCATTAATAGATAAAATGGTGCTGAAGAATGAAGGGTTGTTGTCTATCAAGCAAAGCAGGAAAGTTGAGCGAAGATCACGATTGAATGTCATAATTTCAAAGAGATGTATTTCAAACATTTAGTTGAGATGTCAGTTCTGTAAACTATATGCTTGTAGAACTTTAAGATTTTGCTTTCATTTGTGTCCCGATTTTGAAGCAATGATTTATTTATTTCTATATTTATTTTGAGTCGTGCGAATGATATTTTAAATATAGATGGCAATCAGTTGGAATGGTTTGGGATTTGTCAATCTTAACGAAAATCTTTCTGATTCTCGCACTGTTTCTTGAATAGCGATAACAAATAATCATGAATTTTGTGTTGAATCTCGAATTTCAATTGAAATTCGGGGTTTTGTAAAGGATACTTTTAGGAATAATTTACAAAAGAATCATTTTTTAGAGAGTAATTTATACAATAAAATTAAAAATGGAAGTGGGTATTTCTTAGATTTTGGGATTATGTTGTTGTCATTCACCAATCTAATTTGTAGTTTGTAAAAGAGAATAGATTTTATAATATTAAAACGAAATGAGCATTTGGATATGCTCCTCTATCCGTAGTACGTGCTTCCAACGTCTTCTCCCTCTCAGTATGAGCAGTTTCTGCAAGAAGAACAGCTCCTGGAAGCAAGCTTTTCAATTTATTCTAATTAATTTAAATTTCTTAATTTATTGACGCCAACTTATAAGAACTTTGAGATGTAGAATGTTTGTTTTGAGAGAAAATATGTAGGAATCAGATTTATTCTTAATGAAAAACTTTTACAGAGAGTTTCTATATATACATCAAAGAGTGACAGAAAAACTAATTAACTTCTAACTAATTCTGCTGACTCAATAGCTAAGATGAGCTGCCCTTTATATCCTCCCTCAAGCTAAAGGGACAATGATGTTACATTTAGCTTGGCACGGAAGTAATTAAAGGCTGTGAATGATAGAGGATTTGTTAATACATATTCAATTTGTTCCTCATTGCAGATGTGTTTCGACTTCGGATTCTTTTCCCGAGTCTTCTGTCTCTAACATAGTGGGTATCTAATTCATTATGTTTAGTCGTAGAGTGATAGACAAGATTTTAGAGCAAGTTGAGTTGCTCCTGCATTATCACATTCACACCATATTATAGGTTTGGCTGTACAATTTAATTCAGAAAACAAACACACATTAACCTCGTTAACTTCAGAATTTGTAAACTGTAGCCCATAGACTGAAGGTACATTCGAATCTTCTTACAAGCCAAAAGATGTTGAAGAGTTGGAGCTGCTGTATGATATTTCTGGCCTGGTCAGAATAAGGTACTGGAGACCTCCTACCAAACTTCTGTACTGAGTAGGATCTTCTATAAACTCATCCATCTGGCCTTCTGGTGTTCTTTCAAGTTTTAGGATCTTCTGTACTGTTGCTACCTTTACAGTGAAGCATCTCAGCTTTTTGTTAAGAGAGCTCTAATATACTTTCTCTGTGATAATTGTAAGCCATCTTTCATGTAGGATACCTCTATGCCCAAGAAATAGGATAGAAGGCCCAAGTCTTTCAGTGCAAATACTGAACTTAAATCTGCAATGATTTTCTCTAATCCAGGTCCATGATTACCTGTGATAAGTATATCATCTACGTAAATCAAAGCAGTATATTCATCTTGCATAGCCTGCAATAGGTTGAACTGAAGTAGGCTGGAATTTGGACATTGATATAGCTTGGAAGACAAAGAAGTCCAAGGGTTTCTGGTTCTGAATGATGAACTTTGTTGATAGTCTGTAGTATCAATATGTTCTGCTGGACTCACTAATGAAGTGCCACTGCTATCTGATCTGTCTGAGTGCTCATGGCTACTGCTAAGATCATGAATGGCTACTGTTAAGACAAAATATGTTCTATTGGACTCACTAATGAAGTGTCACCGCTAAGATCTGTCCGAGTGCTCATATTCTTTGTTTTTCTTATGGCAGTTCATAGCTCATCTGGTTAATCAACTTGCAAGGTATCAGTTCTTGAACAGAGCGTGTCAGCTGGAAAAAAAGAACATGCTTGGAGCATATTCATTGCTTGAAGTTACTGAGTCAGAGCTTCAGTTCTTTAATAGGCTGTGGAAGTTTCTTTATGCATTTTCTACCGATTGTGGAATTTTAATTTTGCCAACTGTTGGATAGTTCAATGTGCTCATCCATGCGATAGCGCCGGATATTGAAATGTGGATCATCCGAGACACGCGTACTTTTCCTATTTGATGTGTCTGTGTTAGGTGTACTCTTTATTCAAATTCCGCAGCACGCAATTAGTGTTACGTTTACGTAGAGACTTGTTTTCACCCTCATTTTTCTCACGTATTCTATCTAAATTGCTGATGCATCCATTTTGAAGGCATGCATTAATTAATGAGAGAGCTATAGATAAATTAATGGAAAAAGATCAATGCAAAACTCTCTCTCAGCTCACTGCTCGTGTAAACAGCCTTGCAAGTTCCTTAATCCTACGTATATGTAGCTCGTTTTTGTTTCTTTTATTTCCCAACCAACACAGTCATAATCCCAATCATTTTTACATGTGTGGATAATTTGAAAAACACAAAAAATGTGTGTTATATCGAAATTTGCTAGGAACATTAGTAACATTTACAACTTGACCTTGTTAACAAAAGGAGCATTATTGGTGCGGTGAAGGTGGCACCTAAACGAGCCGGCATGGCTAGTTGGTGCACAAATGCACGTCCTTTTTGTTGTTGCATTTCCTTTCTTTTCCTTCTTTGGCATTGCTTTCGATGTTTCCTCTCCTACTCTCTTTGCCCTGGTTCATTACACAACAACAACAAGATAATTTAACCAAATTAATTAATTGTTAATTATATATATTCTCAAGAATGACACATTAATATATATATATATATATATATATATATAAAAGAATCTGATTAAATTAAGAATCCTATGGGGAGAGTTTCAAAATTCACATACCAGAAGATCGTAGCTTTTGGGGCTGATTTTTCTAAGTTTGATAATTCAGCAGGCATCGTAGCATCAAAAAAGCTCATGTAAATATATTTTCCAGAGAAATATACTGTGACGACAGGGGCGTTGTGAATGAAAAGTTAAATTATGAAGAAGATAAAGATAATTGGGATAAAGGATAAAGATTTGATTTTTAGATAAACGTAAATGCGGTTTGATTAGAACAAGGACTCGTATCATACAGAGAGAGTCCACGTGTCAATATAAATTTCTAAAAATGCAGATCATTAAGCCAATCTTTCTCAAATTTTTTCAACTATTAATATTAATTAAATAATAAAAAAAATCTCTTAAATTTTAAATTAAATCCTTAAAAATTATAATATAATATCCCCTTGCTTTATCCTAATCCAATCTTGTGTTTAATATTTTATTCTATAACATAGTAGAATAATATGTGGCAGCCATAAATTCATAGTAATCAATAATAATAGATACAACACAACTTTATTCTTCAGATCTTTTAATACCACGTATGCTCTTCTGATTGGACCAATTCGAGAAAATCCACGCAAAATTTGGGTGGGTTCTACGTGGAAAATAAACAAATATCAAATAGCCACTTCAAAGCATTTTAATTTGTGAATTTAACTTCAGGATTCAAATAGATCCGAAGTTTATTTAACAACTCATTCACAGAATCATATGCATATGCAGTGCTGTTGACTATTTGTTCATCTTTAATTGCCTTTAATTTTTACCCGTTTTTCAACTTTTCTTCTTTTCAGCTCATGAGTTTTTTTTTTTTTTTTTTTTGTGAAAAATTGAATCCTTTGTTGTAATATAAAACTTAGCTTATCTTTATCTTTATCTTCCTTTAGAAAAAAGAAGATTAATTGGAAAGGAAAAGGCAAAGAAATGATCGCAATGTTTCACGCCCGGCACGTGAGAGTGGGAGACAGGTTTAATTTTTCAACATACTGAAATCTAAGCTTAAATTTACATGAACATAATTACAGTAGACGATCACGTGATCTGGCCACATCATGTACATTTATGTCTCAAATTAATCAAAGTCACTTCACTTATCTTAATCTCTGAGAAAAAAAATATTAATGGTGTAATAATAAATCGGTTTTTAAATGACAAATAAATAAAAAAAGTGGGAAGTTGAAAAATATCAATGGACAGTGAAATCACATAACCAATCTTTTCTCTTTTTACAGACTTTTGTAACCCAAATTCCACACTCAACAACTGTCTCTCCACTCCACCTACTTGTCAACATCAATTAAAGAAAGATTCAAAATATAAAAAGACCCACAAAACCAAAAGATATGGCCACCACCACCACCACCACCACCACAACCACAACCAGCCAGCACAAGGAAAGCAAAAACAACCCTTTTACTCTTAATCACATGATTATACAGTAACAATCATAATTATGTTCTTAATAAGTAAAGACCCAATAACTCATTGTAATGGAAATGGAAGGTTCATTCCTTAATTTAACAAAATACACAAATCAATCTCCTTGGCTTTAGAATTAACATTACATATAATAAGTATATTAATTCTACTCATATCTGTACTCAACTCCTATATATGTAAAAAAGCATTGGGAATAATAGCTGCTTCACAAAACACAAGTTGGCAGCAAGCAGCTTGAGAAGAAACCAAGAACTCCCTTCTGCACTCCCAAGAAAAAGTAAATAAATTAAACAACAAATATTAAAACTTTCATCAATTAATTAAAAAAAATGAATGATAATTTGATACCTTCTTGCTTTTAGAGTAAAGGAGATGTGGTGAAATTTTGTACAAGTCTTCATCAACAGGCTTAGGTTTTGGCCTGGATACATGAATGGGGCTTGCTGGCTCCATCACCTCATCACTACTCACCTTCCAATTTTGCTTTTCTTTATTAACATGTTGCTGCTGCTGCTGCTGCTGCTTGCTGGCTTTTGTCTACAAATTTTACAAATCCATTCAGCATTCATAAATCATGAGAGAGCAAGAAAGATTTTATACAAAAACTCAAAGTGACCTTCTTTTTTATACATCTTTATTTGCCCTCTTCTTCCTATGAATTTTTGAAAGCTAAAAGCAAAGATGAGTGTGTGACTTTATGCATTGCTAAAGTACATGGATGCAATTTGCTTTGAATCATTTTGTATGCATTTCCACATATTGAAGTAATTAATTTATCCTTCACAGGGAAAAAAAAATATATTATCATTTTTTATCTGAAAATTGAGTTATGTATTAAAAATCCAAAAATTTGTAATAAATATAAATTATAATAAAAAATTTTATATTTGATGGCTTTAATGAATTTAAGGGCTTACCCTTCTGCGAGGAACAACAATCATGGCAGGGGTGACAAGATCATTGTCATACAAGTCACCAGCAACATACAAATCACGATCCTCATTGTAACTATAACGAAGCAACCCAGCTTGCCTTGCTGATTCAAAACACTGTGTAAATGGCAGGTCACTGTTCCAATCCCAGCTCCCAAATGCTGGAACATGACCACCACCACCACCACCACCACCACTACCACTCCTCTTATAGAAATAATAATCCTACACATGCATGAAACATGCCCATCAGTTTAATAACAACCCAACTGAAGCAAGCAAACATCAGAACAAGCAAAAAAAATGAAACAAGATACTTACTTCCATTGCTTTGCTAATTAATCAAACTTTCCCGTGTTCTCTTTAGTGCTCTGCCTGCCAACCGTGGGAGCTTGCTCTCGCAATTTAAAGAGAATGGATAGTTAAAAGTAAAGTTCATGTATGGGGATCCAAAGCAAATAAAAA
This sequence comes from Zanthoxylum bungeanum, assembly GCA_019454045.1. Lineage (NCBI taxonomy): Eukaryota > Viridiplantae > Streptophyta > Magnoliopsida > Sapindales > Rutaceae > Zanthoxylum > Zanthoxylum bungeanum. Next base: position 25,739 of record SKCR01027110.1, on the reverse strand, counting down.
TTGACCCAAGTGGTAAAAAAATAAAGTAACCCCAAACCAGACAAGAGGGACAGAGAGGTAAGGCAAGGTAAGGTGAGTAAGAAAAGAAAGAGATGGGTGAGGTTGCTTTTGTTTTCAGTTGTTTTAATATTCTTTCTTTTGTTCTTTTACTGTTATTTGTCTCTGATCAAACTGGGAAGTGTATATTCCAATGCAAGATGGTAAATTGATAATAAATGAAAAAGTGAAAAAGGGATCTGGGGTTATCTAAAGCTCTAAGCAAAGTCTGAGAAATCAAATTCTTTTTTTAACTCCACACGCGTACCAAGTTTATATAACTTTGTGTTCTGTGCTGTATCCTCACTACTTCCAAGGCTGTATTCAAAAGTTTTTTTTTTTTTTTTTAAAGTATAATTTAAGTGGCAAATTAATTGTAGGCACCAGTTTCTAGCTTATTAGGTCAAACACTTGACATGCAGTAGCATGCTTCAGCTATACTCTGTTTGTTTGGCAGTCTTGAAAGTTCAAACTTTGAAGTTTTGAACAAGCACAGTGGTTTTTTTTTTTTTTTTTGGGAATTTGGACTCTTTTTTTTATTTTATTTAAATATATTGCACTTTTGCAGGTAGTATGGTTTTTGTTTTAATTTTCAAAGGCACAGAGGTAAAAGGGTTTCTATCTCTTGTCAATTGTCATGGTGATTCCAGGTATCTGCAACTGTTATCGCCTAGCCTCAAAACTGGTGAATGAAGAAAAATAAAAGGAAAATGAAAAAGGGCTACAAATAGGAGGGCTTCTTTTGTGCTATTTATACATGAATTTCTTCTTTATTCTTCATATGTTGTCCATATATGACATGACTTTCTCTTTAACAGGCCAGGTATATATGACTTCTATTTTGTAACATAGTGGCCATAGATAAATTAAAATCACATCATTTAGAAATTCAAATTAAGCTACAAGTGGACAATTGCATCTCAATGGACGTGACTTGGTGGTGTAGTCTCATCTTGAAGTCATGAGTTCGAATCCAGAAAGTATATTTCTTGTAAGAGCTTGGGACAATCGAGAATTTTACCCGCTCTGCTTAATTCTTAAAGGAATAGTTCTACGGGAAGTTTCCAACGATTTTAAAAAAAGAAAAACAAAAGTGGGCAATTGCTTAATTAGCCATCTGTGGTATAGATTTTTCTTAAATTTTCTCATTGTTGATGGGTCTTGAAATGGGCTTACTATTAAGGCCTCTTATGGGCTTGACTGTCTGAAATAGCTAATAGGACAAAAATATATTGTTTTTGGACTGAGACCAAAAGATAAAACTATTTATTTTCAACCCACAATCAACCAAAGCAATCTGTCCACTTCTGAACCAAAGTTACAGAACTAAATCTGTAATGCAATTCAGGCAGAGACTTATACAATACAAGCATAGAATAAAGTCAAATACACTCTATGATTAATTAATGTCCCCCATGGGAGCTGCTTAATTAGTTAATTATTTCTTCTAATCTTCATGTTGGCCAAATTCTTCATCATCAATTTCATCATCAAAAGTAGCAGCATGATCAGGTTCAGGCTCTAAATCATCAATATGAATATGTGATTCATCATTTTCCTCCTTTACTTCACTCTCCAATTCATCTTTATAAAGCTTCTCTTCTTCTTCTTCTTCTTCATGCAGTATCACTTCTTCATCTTCACCAGTTGGTGTTGCTGCTTTTCTTCACTGATAGGAATGCCCTCAATAGTTTCTTCTTCTTGCTTATTCACCTCTTCTTCAACCTGAAATATTATTTAATTACCATGTCACTATGACACCTTTTTAGCATGCCAACTCAATTCTCTCCTCACCCATGTGACTACTATTTAGCATGCTGAATAAGATCGAAACTTTATGAAATCCGAACGTCTATATTAAAAAAATTGATTGAATACGTAATTATAAGTGCTTATAGTTTGTACTACCAAGATTTAATTTCAGGGGTTTACATATATAAATTGGTTAATTTTTTTATTATTTTATTTATTTTTTTGGTGATAAAAGTAAGGAGATTACAAATTTAACCCGGATTCTGACATGGTTAGTAAACCTCTAGTGCTGCTATTGTATGCTGTATATATACAAGTTTTGAGAATGATCAAAAACAGAGAATATTAGAAAAAAAGGAAACCAAAATCAAACAAAGAAAGTGAGAAGACCTGAGTGGAAATGGATGCCATGGAAAGAGATGGGCAGATTAATAGGGAAGAACAACCAAGTATGGGATTTACACAATAAGATGAGAAGGGTGTCAAGGCCTATATATAATAAATTTACAATGGGTTCATATGCCTTAGTTAATTAGGTTTAATCTTATATGCCATAATTTTTTTTATCAACTTGGAGTTTGTCTTCCACTAGCTGATTCCTTGACTGCCTTCATGTTGCAGATATCTGCAAGCTGAAAGTATGGGTGGTAATCTCAATCATCATAATTTATTCATTTAATTGGTTCGATTCGTATTAAAGAATATATGGATTTAGAAAATTTAATTCGTTTTGATTAAATTCATTTAATTAACGAATCAAATATGAATCTATCATGTTTTAATTTGATTTATTTAAGATTCGACATAAATTCGATTCATCAATTCTTTTTTACTATCGATAGAGCATATCTATATAATAAAGGAGAATGATGTTGAAGGAAGAGAGTGTATCCAACGACTCTCTTTATGTGGCTTAATTGACGGCCCAGATCATTTCATTGATAATTGGAGGAAAGAGAGTGAATTGATTGATGGAAATGGTAAAAAAAAATTCAAATTAAAAAATAGAAAGTTAAAATAAAATCATTTAATTAAAAATAAAATCATTTAATTCTGTAATACCGTGCAGTAGACACGGGCAAATACTGTAACACCGTGCCGTAGGCACGGGCTTAGACACGGGCAAAAACTAGTATATATATATATATATAAAGCAAGATATCATATTTTTAATTTCTTGATGGGTTTTAATACACTAATATCTACATTTTGGAATGAGTTGAGTGAAGGAAATCAAAGTGAATAAAGAGGGAGGTGGGGTTTAAAGTAAGGGCAATATATGCTAAATGCTTTGATAATTGATTGCTTTAATCACTTCAAGAACCTATTCTAGTACACGTGTCAACAATATAGAGGCTGGTGTTGCAAAAAATTAGGAATTTTGTGGGTCCATGTTAGCTGATAATATGCAAAGGAGAGACTTCAGTTGAAATGCTTTTTAGAAGTTTTCTCAACATGCCAATTCATTTAGATAGGGATGGCCGCCATTCCGGTTGCTTAAAATGAGGAATCAGAATGGAAGTGTAAAATTATGGTTCAAGTTTCGAATAGTAAATTATTTTTAATAAAATTAATTATAAATTAAATTTGATTTAAATTAGTTTTAACTTTTAAAAAAAAATAGGCTAATAATGAAAAATTTAGTTAATATTTGAGAATTAAAATAATAATAATAGAGAGTAATTGAGACTTTGAGGTATTGAGAAAAATGAATTGTAGAAGAATTGAGAAGAAACTGAGAAAATAGATTTATAGATAGAAAATTTGAGATTTGGGAAAATTATTGTTGAGAAAATAATGAATTAAGGTCGGTATTTATAGGAAAAAAAAATATAAATATTTTTGAATAGATAAAAAAATTGCAAATGACGGTTGATTAGTTTTTTTTTTTTTTTTTTTAATCATTTATTTATTTTTTTGTGATTCTGGTAATGGAATTAGAACCGAATTGGATATCTTCGGTTCCTGAAACCAGCGGTTTTTGGAACCGAAGGTTTCAGACGGTTCTAGTTCGGTTCCGGTTCAGAACCGAACCATGAAGCCGAATATATAGCTGCTTCAGAAATAATTAAAGAAGCAGTTTGGATAAAGAAATTCATCACAGACTTAGGTGTTGTTCCTGACAGTAACAATGCGATTGTAATATATTGTGACAACACCAGAGCCATAGCACAGGCTAAAGAACCCAGGTCTCATCAGAAAATCCAAACACGTTCTTAGACGATATCACATGATTAGAGAGATAAACCAAAGAGGTGATGTGAAGATAGAGAAGATTCATACTGAAGAGAACTTAACGGATTCTCTTACTAAAGCACTAACCCATGACAAAAGCATGATAGGCACGCTGAATTGTTTGGTGTAAAATATCATAGAGATTGATTATAGTGCAAGTGGGAGATTGTTGGTTATATGTCTTATATCCAATATATAATTTTATATTATTGCATTGATTAATAAAATTTGGTAGTTTATTTATAAGTATTATTCATAAGTAATTTTGACTACTTGTAAAATAAAGTCCTTAGAATGACGATTAAAGAAATTAAATTAGTTTAATTTATGAGATCCATTCATTCTTAAATGTTCCCGATCGTAGGATTATCAACGCAGGACATTGATAAATCCAGTTTAGATCGGCGTATGTTATGTCTGCTTTTGATCTCATAAGCTACTAGTGAAAGTGTTCACTTAGTCTAACATATGAATGCTTGTTGGAGAACAAGTACATCAAACTGACGAGCTTGAGAACCCATGTGGAGTGTTCTAATAGCCATGATTTAATAGAGTAGACATTTTCCATACTCTAGAATCGTCGGCGGGATATGTATAAGGCGAAAGGATTGAATCGTATGGTAATCGTATACAGAATAAGTATTCTTTCTTAATTGGAGTTCATGATGCATTGCTAGATGTCGCTCCTGATTTATGGAAAATAGTTTCTTAATTAAGGAGTTAGTTGAGGATAAATAATTAAATTAATTCATCTAGACTTATGAAGTCTATAACTATCTCCATTGCCAATATAAAGAAGAACTTAATGGGTTACACACTTTAAAGTATTGAGAAGTTAATGATTAATTATGTTTAGGACTTAAATGTTAAGTTCTTAAACTTTGGAAAAAATTCATAATTTCAAAAATTATGGATAAAAATGAAATTCTGGAAATTTTAGGGTCAAAGTGCAAGTCTGGAAATTAGGAGCTAATTCATAATTTCCAAAAATACAGGAATTATTTTGTAATTTCCAAAAGTATAGGGGCTGAAATATAATTTAACAAAGTATTTATATTAAATTATAATTACAGATTTATAGTATTATAATTTGATTAGAATTTATAAATTTTATTTAATTAATTTAATTAAATAAAATTATTTATTTAGGATGGATTATAATTCATATTTTAATATAATTAAATCTTATCCTATTAATTCTAATTTGATTGGAATTAAAACAACTCAAACTAAAATCTATAAATATCCTTATTAGGCTTGCAATTATTAATGGAATAAGTTTGGTGAAAAACTTGATCAAAACGTGAGCATTGGAGAGAGAAAGAAATAAATTTGATTTATTTCAAAAGGTTTTTGTTTTAATAAAAAAAGCAAAATTCTTCTTACTCCCAAAATTTCATAAATCATAAAAACAAATTTCTTTCCTTAAGCTATAGCACTAAAGAAAAGACACTTGCATAATCTTGGATTTGAGAAATCCAAAATCGTTAACTCTCTGTTTTGTGTGGATACCGTTGGAGGTCAAACATGTGAGTTACTCTGAAAAATTTACGATAAATACTTAAATATTTAAGGTACATTTTTATTTATGTTTCATAAATAAATATATTATCATGAAGCATGAAAATTACCTATGATCTTGGATTGAAAATTTATGTTTAAAATTGATAAAATTTTTAATTTTCACCGCATATCATATGTTAAATTTAGATTCTTTGATGATATCTACCATGTCTCCAAGTTTAGATTCCAACGGTATAAACTGAACTTTTTTCACCTGCATAAGTGTTGTCAAATAATTTTAGTAGTTGTATTATTTTCTTTTCTGAACTTTCTATATGCTTATAATTACTGTTAAGACTAATTTTTTGCCTTTATATTTTTGGATTTCTACTGTAACTTTTTGTTTGCCTACTAATTATGCAATATGATTTTGTAAATATTGAATACTCCTTTCTCTTTGTTCTATCATGCTTTTTAAATCTTCTAGATGCCTAGTCTTTTGTTCATTGACAAGTTTTTTCCATTTGCTTATAATGGTCACAAAAAAATTATTTTAGAAGTTGATGATGATGTAATATTATATGTGAGTTGTGAGGATGATGAACTTATGAGATGGTGAATAAAAATATTTAAACCGTGGCTTTGGAAAATTCTCTATTTGTCTAAAATATGTAGCTAATGCATGCAAAGTATCTAATTTATGTTTTTGGATTTTTAATCTTCCAAAGATTGTCTAAAAAACTTTAGATCTAAATTATGAATTGGGGTTGTGGGAGTGTGATTGCTCCAATATTGATATACTACTTATAATTAATCTTCAAAATAGAGTTAGCTAAATAAATAATTATCTAACTAATTAACTGTCAATTGAATTAATCACAGATCTAATAGACTAGCTTCTGGAAAGTTTGTTTCTGAATGTATTCTTTTGAATAATTTGGAAGCACTGCCTATATGTATTAACATGATAAGTTGGAAAATTGATTCCTGTTTTTTTTTTTTTTTTTTAGCCTTTAAAATGACTACGTCTAATTATTGGATTTGTAGGTCGAATAATGTCTAAAGCTTTGTTTAGGGTTCATGAATAATATTTGGAAAATGATTTAATACTCTATCCATTCTTACTTGAAAACATTGTATGACATATTTTAAATCGAAATGTATGACTAACTATTCAAAATGCCCTTATAAGTAATTAAAAGTTGTCTAGGAAATTGACTTTTCATGCAATTTGATTTACTAAAATCCATTTTTATAATCAAATTTAGAAAAAATAATTCTAATTTTGTATATAATTTATCTTTATTTGAAATTTTATAACTATTGTATATAGTGCTATCATTTAGTCTTTTATAATTTATAATCATTCTACTTTTCCTCACTTTTGTTCACTATGATTATTGAACTATTGGTTATGAATGTTGGACTCCTATGTCTATTAGTATTTTTTCTAATGACTTTTAATTCTAATACTTCTTGTATAAGTGTGGCAATAGGTTGGTCAAAACCGAGTTTTAACAAACCTGTCTCGAGTCAGGGAAAAGCCCGGTTTGGGTTCGGACTTGGGCTTTTTTGTCCCCCTTTTTTTAAAAATAAAATTAGTAATAATCAAAATTTTATACTAAAATATATCAATAATATATATTTCAATTCCTCAAAATCATATACGACAACCTAAGAACTAAAAATCTATTAATTTTTAACATTTAATTAATTTTTTTTAAATTTATTCTTGATCAGGTATGGCCTAGTTTTTTTTAAGACTGGGTCGGCCGTGGGCTTTTTTGCCAAGCCTATATTCATTTGAAATTCTTTTCTATCTTCTAAACTATATGGTAAATCTTGCGTTTTTATTGTTATGTCAGGATTAATTATTTTTGTTTTGTAAAGTTCTTTATTATTAGATCTTATTGGATTATTTCCTATCATATCTAATTTTTTTTATTTATTTTTAATTTCTAATGGTCATGTTTCACATTCATTACAATTCATATTATCTGTTTCTGTTTTTTTCTACATCTTCTAATTCTAGATCTGTTAATTCTCTAATAGTTCTAAGTCTTTATTATTTATTGCTTATTCTTCTATTATTGAATCAAAATATTCTAATTCTGAATATTTATCGATAACTGTTGCTTTCTTTGAAGTAATCATTAAGCTACTATTATTGAATAAAATAAACTTTAATCCTAATATAAATTAATAACCTCATTTTGGTCTATATATAAAAGTTTGCGGTAAACTAAGTAATTCTCCATTTATCTTTATTGGTATATTATTTATACATTTTTTTATTTGTATTAAACTACCATCGAACTGTTTAATATTTATAGGCATTGCTAATTTATTTCTATACTGTTCTGGTACTAAACTCTCGTGTATTACATATTTAATAGCTCTTGTGTTTATCATTGCTTTAGTTTGTAATATTTCTAATTTAAATAATATCTCTACATCAATATTTATTAATTCACTTCCTACTTTATTTATTTCATTGTTTATTGTGTCATTGTTTTCAATCAATTCTTTATTTTTATTTTCTATAGATTTATTAGTTTTTTCTTTAAAGTATATTTTACAACAATATTGACTATTTTGATTATACTTATATCCTAATTCAAACTTTTTATGACAAAATGAACATTATTTACCAAAAAATTATACTATTTCTTCTAACATATTTTAATATATTTTTCTTTCTGTATCTAAAATATTTACATTTATGTCACTATCTTTTGGGGTGTACATTAATCGGTTTTAATCGATTAACCGAACCGTTCCGACCCATTTTTTTTAAATTACGGTTCGGTGAATTTGGTTAAATCGATTATTCCGGTTAAAATTTTTAACTTTTTTGATTATTCGGTTCGGTTACGGTTATGAGATTCGTATAACTGAACCGACCGATTAACCGAAATTAAACCCTATATATATATATATATATTAGCGCGTGCGAATACTTTAATTTTTTAGAGTTAAGATAGTCCACATGTAAACTCTCAATTGGTTGTAGTTATATTGACTTGATAACACTACCCGAAAATAAAATTGATAAAATTCAAATGACAATCTGTATTAACAGCTTGGTTTTGACTCTTTTTAATTTCTTTCAAGAATTTAAAGGTAAAAATACATAAAATTTTAAATATGTAGATCTTGCATCGTGGTGGATTCGTGACCCTTAAAATTTTTAACATGACAGGTTTGGAAGGAAATATGAGGCCGTGACAATTATCGAAGATTTAAAAAATATTTCTCTCACATGTAATTAAATATAGATATATTTAATCAAATGTTAGTTAGAATCAGTATTTTTAAAATCGGATATGTGATCGAATTAATGATCCAAAAAATTTAATGCGTCAGTGATTTGACTGGTTGAAACGTTCCTAAAAATCGGTAAAACCGACCTACATCATATTTAATTTTACTAATAAAAATTATAAAAAATATTAAATTTTAATTTATTAGATTGATTAATAACCGAATTAACCATAACCGACCGAAATATAATGGTTAATGGTTAATGGTTATGTGTCATAAATTGGTTAAATCGGTCATACTTTTATTAATCGAAAATTGCGGTTACGATTAAAAAATCAAGGATTAACCGACCGAACCGAACGATACACATCCCTAACTATCTTAGGGTTCTGAGTCTATACAACTATCACATTTATTATTATTAATTACGCATATACCGCCTTCATCTGATATTTCACCTAGATTAAATATTTCTTGTATATTATCTGTTACTTCTTCTAAGATATTAGTTTCTATAACATTTACATGCTTATTTCTATTTTCTGGGCATTTTGATTTGATATGTCCTATTTTTCCACATAAAAAATATTTACAATATTTTCTATTTTTCTCTTTTTATAAAATTTTCTTTTGTTATATTTTTTATAATGTTTATGTTTATGTTTTTTTTTTTTTTTTTTTTTTTTTTTTTTTTTTTTTTTTTTATGCTTTTTTATAGTTCTTACTACATCCTAATCTTGGAACTTCATATATGTTTTTCTTCTTCACAATATTTCTTAATTCTACCTCTACAAAATTATATTACTGGTAGCTCTCAAGGCAATAAAAATTTCATTTGCAAACGTTATGTCTCCAAGCATATCCCAACCTTAGTCATCCCTATTTTAGCCATCAACTGCATGTAAGTTCCTTAAATATTTTCTTTATTTTCTTTTTATAAATCTCAGGGGAATAAGAAGTGAAGTCTAAGTTAACGAAAATATAACTTATATTTAATATAATAATAAAAAGAGAATATGGTGTTCATTCATGTAGAACGAAGGTTTTTTTTTTTTAAGATAATAAGATCCTAATATGAGGTACTTTGTTTTCAAATTTCTTTCAAAAACCTAACTTCGTTGGCCCGTTGCTGTTGATATTGTTGGAAAAGGCCTTTATAGCATTAGTCAAGAGTTTTGATTTTGAAAATGTAGTTTGGAAATTCGGTTATAAACTCACGTGATCTTATAAAATTTTTGACAAAATTAACTGTGCATGAGAAGCTCAAATGATCTTATTGAAGCTGGTTTATTACAGCACTCACCCCGAAGAGGGTCAAATCCTGAGGATCCGAATCTTTTGTTGCACTACCCAACCAAAATGGTTAAATAGGCCTAAAGGCTCAAAAGCAAGAGGAAGATTGGAGGTATCAACCCGACTATATTGAAGTGAGGATTGAGAGTGTTTTGTATGTTTTTGAAACCCAACCCGATGAGGTTTCATTCGTGTGGCATGGATACTCCAACGTGAAAAGATTTGACAAAGTTATACCCGACCAAGTTAAAACAATATGACGTATACCCTACCTGAAAAGGAGTGCATTTAGAAAGCTAATAATGAAAATACTAAATCAATGATTCACATGAAGCCGTGTGTCTTATCAGTCGTCATATGCCAGTGGAGTGGCAGAGTAACTGACTTGATAGACATGATGAGAGTGCACTTTGTTATAACTTTTATTAGAAGTTGCATTTGTTTTCTCATTGCATGTGTGCACATGTGTTTTATGTTTTTACATATTTATTTTCTTTTCACTGCATATGAGTGTGTATTTTATTTTTTGTTATATGTTCTTTGGTATATAGGATGGAAATCATGACATAAATTTCATAGCCGATTCCGAATGGCCGTAGTATAATCTATACTCGTGCTACAACTACACGTACCATTAGATATTGACAAATCTTCTTGTGTCTTTTCCTATTTTTGTGTTAAAAATGAAAAATACAAAAAAAAGAAAAAAGAAAAAAGAAAAAAAAAGAGACATATAATGAAAAAGACCAAAATTTTTTGTGTGGCTTGTTATAGCATGAAAAACTTATTGCATGTGATCCTGGTATGTAAGATATATGATTATGTATGTATAATATGTTGGGTTCCTAGAATATACCAAGGATCTTCTATCATGATTGGTGTGAATACTCAAAGAAGTTGCAGAAAAATTTACATTGATCGGTTTGCTTGGATGTAGAGATTTCAAAACTTTTGATGTTGATGAAGAGCTCCAAGCTTCTCCTTGTGTTCCAAACTCAAGGGATTATTTCCCTAACACCTTGGTTAAGCTCCAAGCTTCTTCTTGTGTTCCAAACTCAAGGGATTGTTTCCCTAACACCTTGGTTGACTCCTTTAATGTGCTAGTAAGAAGAAATTTTGAAGCAAAATTTCTAAGGAAGAAGAATAGTGTCACGACAATGGGGGAGAAAGAGAGAGCTTTTTCAATTTTATCTCGATAGTTGTAACATATTAGAGTACCAGTTTTGTATCACTACGTGATCATCATCTCCATATGACTGAAGTGATACTTTTTGTCCTTCACCGCATCGCTTCAACCGATGATGTAAGTATTCCGCAACTTTTTTGATGTATTTGCACTTGTGTTTTATTGCTTTATTCGATCCTCGGGACTTAGAGAAACCTAACAATGGTATCAGAGCGAGTAAAAGCATGAAACTTGAATTTAGGGTTAAAATTGGGTAAAATGATTTTGAGCATGATTTGGTTAAATTGTTTGATTAAGTATGCTTAAATGATGGTTAATTGAAATTTGATTGGATCAATTTCATGAAATATTGTTTGGAACAATTTTGCCCAAATATCTTGGATTGGCCGAGAGGTAGCTTGCCCTAATGTCTTGGAATTTTTGATTTGTGATTCATTGGATGACTTGAAATCAATTGGAAATGTTGATTTAATATCGATTGTGGATTTAATTGGATTGAAACCGAATCGGACATAAATAACCCCAAATTACCGAGACAAAGAAAGCATGAAATGGGTTTGATTTTTGATCAATTGTGTTGGACACTAATTGTTGTTAATGATCATAATTAATTAGGCTAATTGGTGTTTTGGAAATATTGATTTAGGTAATTAATTATGGAATACTCTTTGATTAATTAAATATGAAATTTGGAATTTTTGTAATTTAATTAATTGGGCTTAAATTGGATTTGGGCTAGAAAATTTGTTATTGGGCTTTAATGGGCTTGGTTGTACTAAGATTGGTTTAAGCAAATTGGTTGGATCCAATTGGGCCCAAAACCATATCCATAAAGTCCAATTATGACTATTGGGCCTTTAAAGTTTAATTGGGCCTAATGAGCCCAAATTGATTTCTAGGCTTATGGGGTGATTCCTTGATTGGGCTTTGGTTGCCGAATCCCATGCTTTAAGAAATTAATTGAAAGTCCATTAGACTATAATTGGACGACATTGGATGTTAATCGGGCTTTAAGACCCGTAACGATTAGATTTGGAATCTAAGTCGCGAAGGTTCATTAATAAAGTGTGATATTTAATTTGGAATTAAATAAATGGATTATTATTAAATACATATTAAATTGGATTTAATGTTGTAGTTTAATATAATTCAAGAATTCGTAATTTGAGTACTTATTCGCAAAACGAGTTTGACTCGCGCAAAATCAAATCGTTATTTGAACATTGGATGGTCATTAATTATCAGATTAATTAATTGGATTAGATTGATTGATAGCATGTTTGTGTGAATACATGGTTGCGATGCATGAATAATGTATATCAGATGGATATTAGATGGGTGTGGGCAATTTTAGAAATTGTTGTAATAAATTTAGAATATATTAAATTGGACCTGCGTGTCCAGCCTATTACCTCCTTACTCAGTGTATTTCTCTTCTCACATATTCCCCTCAATGTAAATAAGGTTTCTTTAGAAGTGTTATGTAATCGGGTAGAAGTAATACTTGTGCTAGCGGGAGAGAGGAAATGGAGATATTTGATCTAGGATCAATGTGTTTAAGTATCCATCCGCATATCATTATTATATTTACTTACGCGTCTTATTATGTGTTTAGAATGCATATTTAAGGGTGTATAATGATGAGACCTTAACAAAGATAATAAATTGGTTGCCAATTTTCACGCGAAAAACCCTCACAAAATATTAAGCGTTTTTTCTTTCATTGAGTGATTCTTACTCAAGATCCAAGACTGGCATTGGTTTGTTGGACAAAGTCAAGACCTTTGTCCGTCGCGGATGTGTTTGAATCATGAAGGCTTTGTTCCATATTGGTGTCTTGTCCAAGTTGTGATTTGTGTTGGATAATATGACCCATAGCGTCACTATTTGCACAGATCATTGTGTTGCTGTAGCAAATTAACTATGTAACAAGGAAATTACACTCTCATCATTTGTGATTAGATCACCATAGATATATAAATGAAGAGAGGTCCCTATGATTAGTTCCTGGATTGAGATGATATGAGACAGTATCAGTCCACGAAGGATTAATCATTAAATATCCCTAGCCGTAGTATTATCGAGACTGGACATCGATAATGCGGAATAGGCTAGTATTGCACTTGTGCGCGTTGTGAGGGCACAACGACATAGTTCTCATATATATAAGTGTTGGAGACTTATGCAAGTGCGATAGGAGGTCGTGTTTCACCGATGGTACGGGAAACAGCTTCGCTCTAGATAGACCCTTCGGAATCCCATTGGTATTATGAATAGGTGTCTATGGGAGGCCGAAATCAAGGTAGGTGTGTATAGTCTTAACCTGAGACTTGCACCGCTAATACTTACGATAATCGATAAACTTTGGTTTTGGTGGTTGGGGGCTTTGACCGGTTCTGTGTCTACCACTTCTGGGTTTATCAGAGAGTCGTAGAGTATTGGGTGTGATGTCGAGACGGAAGTATCACTCCAGTCATAGTGGAGATGATGTCACGCTGGATACGGTATTAGTGCTCTTAAGTGATGCGCATCCAATCATGATATTATGACCAGGTCATGAATATCCGATTATAGAGACTAGTTACCAGACATCCGATATGTGTTTCGGACGGGGCAGACACTTATCCAGCCCCAGCCCTAACACGTGACAATCCGATACTGGGCCGATATGCACAATACGTGAGTATACTACGCTTGATATAGATCTAAATATTCTTAAAAGGATATGTCTGGAGAATTGGGATGACTTGGTGCTTTGCTAGGAGTTGACCTTGTCTCGTAAATCGGTAGAACGTAGTACTTGGTACGTACGTGATTCGGTTACACCGACGACCGTATTTATAGCCAACTTATCCGGAGATCTCATGGGTCGCTTCCCGATAATCCACCGATGACGCACAACTCGCACTCTTGAATAATCTGGGATTATATAGAAGAGAGAGAGAAAATTAATCTAGGATTAATTACGGAGATATTTTATCTAGGATAAAATATCATCGAGAGAGAGATATTGATTAATTTGGAATTAATCGATGAATTAATATATTCGATATATTAAACGAAATTAGATTTCGACGCGGAATTAAAATTAGATTTTAATTCGGGCGAACGAATTAATTTAGAATTAATTCGTTAGCGACGTGAATAGTGAATTCGCTAGGCGTAATCACTTAATTACGACGCGACAGAAAAATCGTTAATTTAGAATTAGCGAACCCGAGCCCGAGTGTGATTGCGAGCGCATTCGTATTTCGAATTCGAGTGCGGCGACGCAAGTCACATCAAGCGTCAAATATAACGTCAAGTCATTCATCACATCAAGCGTCAAATCAAGCGTCACTTTGAGTGATGTGACATTTGATTGATTGATGTGAGTGATTGATTGATTGAAAAGACATGACACTTGACATAAAGTTGACATGACTTAAAGTTGATGTGAATAGTGTTTTCTTTAATTATTTGACTTTTTAAATGCAAATGCAAGGCAAATGCAAATGAAATTCATTGGAATTTCAAACAAAGTATATAAGATATACTTGATATGCATTTCAAACATATTACACATTTTTCTCTCTCTCATTTCTCTCCTTCTCCTCACGCCCAACATCAAAATGTTACTGGTTTTGGAAGCCAAAAACCGTGAGCCATAGGGAAGCAAAGGTGGGTTTTTGTGGCAAAAATTCATGTGCTAGCACACATACGAGTCTTGCGAAGGTGGTAGGGAGGTTCACCCATGAGCCGGGATCCGTCGGACGAGGCTTGGAGCTCCGTTCTCAGCTCAAAACTGAAATTTCAGATTGTGGACTGCAGCAGATTGGCGCCCATGGCAGTGAGTTTGTTGGCTTCGTTCGTCTCCAAATCGACTCAACCGATCGATGTGAGTATTCCGCTACCTCCGTTGATGTATTCACTCATGTTTTCATGCTTTGATTTGATCTTGGGACCTAATAAAAACTCAACAATGGCATCTAGAGCTAGTGTTGCAAGCATGAAATTTTAGGGATTTAAAATTGGGTAAATGTGATTTGAGCATGATTTGAATAAATTGATTGTTTGAGTATGCTTATAACATGTTTAATTCATTTTGGTTGGACTAATTTGATGAAAATGATTTGGAATTATTTTCCCCAAAATTAATGCCAGGCCGAATATGATTGGATTTTTGGGATCTTGGATTTTTTGATTTTTGATTCATTTGATGAGTTAGAATCGATTAGGTTGACGTTAATTTGAATCGAATTGGATTGGATTTCGAATTGGACAAAAACCCCAAAATTCTTATGTGGCCGAATGCATGTAATGCCCTAATGTCTTGGTTTTTTGATTTTGTGACATTGGATGTGTGTGAAATCATTTAGGATGGTGATTTGATGTCGATTGTGGGTTCGATTGGATCGAAACCGAATCGGACACAAAATCCCTCTTTTGGCCGAGACTTAAAAGCATGTAAATGGGTTTGATTTTTCAATTTGTGTGTTTGACATATGATAATGAATGAGCATGATTAATTGGACTAATTGGTGTTTTAGAAATGTTGATTTAGGTCATTGATCATGTAATGCACTTTAGGTAATTAAGTTGCGGAATTGGATTCATGTAATTTAGTTATTTAGGCTTTAAATTGGATTTGGGCTTCTAATGTTGTAATTGGGCCTATTGGGCTTGATTTATCAAGTTTGGTTTAGGCCAAATGGATTGGATCCAATTGGGCCTAAAACCTTAACCATAAAGCCCAAATGCGACTTAATGAACCTTTAAAGTTCAATTGGGCCTAATGGGCCAAGATTGATTTATGGGCTTATGGGGTAAATCCCGGATTGGACTTTGGTTATCGGTTTGACCCGAGTTGACCAAAAGTCCACGCCTTAAGAAATCAATCAAAAGCCCATTGGACTTTAATTGAATTGACGTTGGACGTTAATCGGTCTTTGAGACGCGTTACGATTAGATTTGGAATTTAAATCGTAAAAGGTTTATTAAATAAAAGTGTAATATTTAATTTGGAATTGAATAGTGAATTAGTATTAAATACATGTTAAATTAGATTTAATGATGTAGTTTAATTTAATTCATGAATTCGTACTTTAAGTACTTATTCGCAAAAACGAGTTTGACTCGACAAAATCAAATCGTTGTTTGAACATTGGATGATCACTAATTATCAGATTAATTAATTTGATTAGATTGATTGATAGCATGCTTATGTGTGTGAATACTTGGTTGTGTTGAATGAATAATGTATATCGGATGGATATTAGATGGGTGGGCAATTTTAGAAATTGTTGTAATAAATTCGATTTATTAAATTGGACCTGCGTGTCCAGCCTTATCACCTTTTTCTCTTGTATTCTCTTCTCACCTATTCCCCTCTATGTATATGAGGTTTCTTTAGAAGTGTAGTGTAACGGGTAGAAGTAGTACAAGTGCTAGCTTGAGTGAGAAAGGGAGAGATTTGATCTAGGATCAATGTGTTAAGTATCCATCCGCATATCATTATTATTTTATTTCATACTCGCTTTATTATGTATTTAGAATGCATGTTTAAGGGTGTATGATGATGAGACCTAACAAAGATAATTAAATTGGTAGCCAATTTCACGCGAAAAACCCTCGTTTTATATTAAGCGATTATCCTTCCATTGAATGATTCTTGTTCAAGATCTGATTGGCATTGGTTTGTTGGCCAAAGTCAAGACCTTGTCAATTGGATGTATTTGAATCATGAGAGTTTTGTTCCACATCGGTGTCTAGTCCAAGTTGTGATTTGTTGGCCAAAGTCAAGATCACTTCTTGTCCAAAGACATTGATTACGAAACTTTCCTTGTCAATGGGTCCCGCTTAACTGGAGTCATTAGGTTTGTTGTGCCAAAGCCAAGGCCTAGATGATTCGGAGGATAAGGTTAGAAAATGTATTGGATACATTGGCATAAGTAATATGTTTAGGACTTGGATGTCCACCTAACCGGATCTGGGAATTGGATTGGATCCAATTGATCTGTGAGATCTACCTGGTTAAGTAGCATACAGCTTGTTGGCCAAAGTCAAGGTTGTATGTTATTTGACAGGATCCTAGCCCACTAGGAAACACGGTTTCCCGAGTACTCCACAGGGGTTAGAGGCTCGACGAAAAATAGTGGGAGGCAAGTATTGAATTTGCAACATTCGTTCAATTACTCGCCATACACGCTCAAACAAATATCATTCGTCAATATTTTACGTTGTTTTAAAAATTTATATAGTTGGACTATATACAAACTCATTCAATATATAGTTGATTTTATAATTGGATTATAGTAATCAATATAATTGAATTAAAATGATAGTTGATTTTATAATTGGATTATAGTAATCAATATTAAAATTATAGTTGATTAAATAATTGGATTATTGTAATCATTATAATAAATAGTACCTTATTAAAATTGATTAAATAGTTGGACTATAAAATCAAGAAAGAATTTAAAAAGTTGAATATTTAAAATATATAATCCTGGGATTAATGTTTTAAATGATTTAATTTTCAATTGGGAATTAATAATAGGTTAATTTATTTGATAAAATAACTTATTATAACTAAGCCCATAATTAAGCAAATAGTAGAGCATAAAATCTTTGGAAGATTTATGTGATGATGACTTTAGTGCTTAATTAATATACTTATAATAAATCTATCTTTAGATTTAAAAGTATCAAAGTTTGCAATTGGGCATGTTGCACAAGGTGCACATCGTTTCAATATTCCGAAACCCAAGGCTTGACCAAAGGTTTGTGAAATATTGAAAAGATAATTGACATATCCCAAAGTGACTACCATTTGGATATGGAAGACACGAAGGAATTAAAGAAGGGCGAGGCTCTAACTTTAAAAATATTTGTCAAAGTTATGTTCACTACTAGTATTGAAATTGGATTTTAAATACTTAGTGTGGTACATAAAACATATATGTATTGATGTTCAGAATCCGCTATGAGCTGGATACTGACTTCAAGCAGAGATTTCTCTGCGAATTGGAAACGGGACGAAAGTCGCTGTTTCGACCGTAGATACCTAAGTTTAGGAACTACCCTTAGGGTATGTACTTAAATTAGGAAATGTTATAATGTAACTAGTTTGACTAGAGACATTATCTCTATATCAGTGTTTAATCCATTGCGGATAAAACCTTTATATTCTAGAACACTAAAGTGTTTCATTATATAAAGATGATACTGAGATAAATACATTAGATGTAAATAACAGAATTTATATTTTGAATATAAATAAAATCTCAAACATATAAAATGACAAATAAATAGCTCAAATTGATTTGATCAATAGAGACTTATTTGTGGCATTGTTGTCTAGGACACAATTAAACAAGACTCGTATATCCACACTTTTGAAGAGTGGGTACTAGGACTGATTTGACTATTCAAATAAGGTCTACGAATCTAGTTTATTAGGTTAAATACCTAAAATACTATTTACTTGGTAATAGTAAAAGGGCCACCGATCTGTTAGCCCTATTCATGGTGAAGTTAGTGGGCCCATATCTAGCTAGGCTAGATGTGAACATGAATATTTCGTGACCTTAACGGATGTGGCATCACGTTATGGTTATGTGTTTCTTTTGAAGAACACAGATCGGAAACTTTTGAAGTTTCGACACGAAGTATTAAACAGATCGGCTATAGTATTATTCCGCCACGGTTAGACCGTAATGGAAATTACTTAAGCAGTAAGTTTCATACGTACATGAAAGAGTACGTATTCTTTCATATGAGGACTCCTCCCGAGACACGTCAGTTAGACGGTGTGTCCGAACCAAAAACAAATTTTGTTGGACATGATAAGGTTTATCACGAGTCGCTCTGAGCTACTATTTCCTTCTACAGGATATGTATTAACAGTGCAAAACTTATTTAGAATAAGGTTCCATATAAATCTGTTTGACAGATATCATATAGGATATGAACAGGAAGAAACGGGTTTCTCATTCCTGATAATTTGGGTATGCCAGGCATAACGTTTGGATGATACCAAACTAAAGACCCAAATTGGATAAGTGCCAATATAGGTTATCCTAAGGGAAACCTTAAGTATAGTACTTATAAATCCCACATGAGAACAATGTAATTGTTGCTCACCATGCGGTTTTTCCTGAGAGGAATACCGATATGCAGTGGTCAGTGGGAGGATAGTGATACTCGATGAAAATCGGAGTAACACTGTTCAAGGCACGAAGTCCTTAATGGAACACAAATAGTTCATCTATGATGAATCTATACCATTAATCTTCAAATACACAAGAAACTAGTAGATCGGATAGAGTCAGAAAACAACCTAGGGTATGGGTTTCTGATCTCACCCCATAAGATGTCAATCTTATGGAGGTGTACCATCCGACTACGTTTGAGGAAGTGATACGAGGTATCGACTCCCTGTTATGGCAAAGTGCCATGAATCCGAATGGATTTCATGTATAACAACTATTTTGGATACTAGTTGTTGTACCACAAGGCATTGTGCCTATTGGTACATTAAACGTCTTCAAGGAAGACATACATGGAAGGCAACATACCAACGTACAAAGCTGGGCTTTTGACGGAAAGGTATCGTTATCAACATTGTGTTAATAACGGTTCAACCTTTTACCTGTTGCCATGGTAAATCCATTTTGAAGATGCTTGATGATAACTGTATATTTCATTTATGAAATGTGTCAGTTATAAATCAAAATCGCTTTCCTGAAAAGGAAACCTTTTGGAGAATGTTTATAACATTCTGACGATTTTGTATAACCGACAAACAAGGTTTGCGGGTTATTCGATCCATGTTTGGATTGAAACAAGCATAAGGTTCTTGGAACTGTCGTTTTGAAATAATCATAATGGTTTATGATTTGACTCAAAACGAAATAATTCTTGTGTATATAAGGAGGTTAGTGGGAGAGAGCGCACTGACAGTGAAATTCCCATATAGCATTGGTGAAAGCTTGGCTTTCATAGATATTCTTTCAATAGAAATTCTCCGTAGAATTCTGGGGAGTAACAACCTTTATTCAAGGAATAAAGATCTACTGGGATAGATTTGGAGTTGTTAACACTCTCTGGGAAATTGTACATTTAAAATGTACTTGATATTGGTGTCTCATACGCTTCGAGCATATGGAGTCACAATCGGGTCAATCCTAGTGATAGTCACTAATTGAGATTAAGAACATCTGTTAGTATCTTAGAGAACTAAAGATGTTGTCTTAAACTATGGAGAAGGAGAACTTGAAGTGACTGGGATCACCGCTGCAAGTTTCCAAACTATTAAATACTACGGTACTATAAAGTTTGAATAACGGGACAGTGAGCTGGAAATCTTCCAAGCAAGATAACTGTTGCCGAATAAACAACAAATGCGGATTATTGCTGCAGCTGAGGCAGCAAAAGAAGCCATTTGGATCGAACATAAATCTAATTAGATTAGATATAGTTCTGTTAGCAGCTGAACTAGGCGTCAGCACAGGCTAAGGAATTAAAGGTCTCATCG
The DNA here is from genome assembly GCA_019454045.1 of Zanthoxylum bungeanum. Taxonomy (NCBI): domain Eukaryota; kingdom Viridiplantae; phylum Streptophyta; class Magnoliopsida; order Sapindales; family Rutaceae; genus Zanthoxylum; species Zanthoxylum bungeanum. Next base: position 4,950 of record SKCR01027110.1, on the reverse strand, counting down.
ACGATCCAGATATATACTTCTATATCATCTGATTCGTTCGGATCATACATCGTGGCGATGTGATGATCGTGTAAATCGCGTCAGACGATAATCAAACAAATCCGCTGACGAAAACCTTTCCTCAGCAATTTGAGCGAACCTTACATAGTTCAAGTGTTGGAACACTTGAGTGACTCGCTACGTGCCAAGTGGGAGATTGTTGGATAATATGACCCATAGCGTCACTATTTGCACAGATCATTGTGTTGTTGTAGCAAATTAACTATGTAACAAGGAAATTGCACTCTCATCATTTGTGATTAGATCACCATAGATATATAAATGAAGAGAGGTCCCTATGATTAGTTCCTGGATTGAGATGATATGAGACAGTATCAGTCCACGAAGGATTAATCATTAAATATCCCTAGCCGTAGTATTATCGAGACTGGACATCGATAATGCGGAATAGGCTAGTATTGCACTTGTGCGCGTTGTGAGGGCACAACGGCATAGTTCTCATATATATAAGTGTTGGAGACTTATGCAAGTGCGATAGGAGGTCGTGTTTCACCGATGGTACGGGAAACAGCTTCGCTCTGGATAGACCCTTCGGAATCCCATTGGTATTATGAATAGGTGTCTATGGGAGGCCGAAATCAAGGTAGGTGTATATAGTCTTAACCTGAGACTTGCATCGCTAATACTTACGATAATCGATAAATTTGGTTTTGGTGGTTGGGGGCTTTGACCGGTTCTGTGTCTACCACTTCTGGGTTTATCAGAGAGTCGTAGAGTATTGGTGTGATGTCGAGACGGAAGTATCACTCCAGTCATAGTGGAGATGATGTCACGCAGGATACGGTATTAGTGCTCTTAAGTGATGCGCATCCAATCGTGATATTATGACCAGGTCATGAATATCCGATTATAGAGACTAGTTACCAGACATCCGATATGTGTTTCGGACGGGGCAGACACTTATCCAGCCCCAGCCCTAACACGTGACTATCCGATACTGGCCGATATGCACAATACGTGTATACTACGCTTGATATAGATCTAAATATTCTTAAAAGGATATGTCCGGAGAATTGGGAGACTTGGTGCTTTGCTAGGAGTCGACCTTGTCTCGTAAATCGGTAGAACGTAGTACTTGGTACGTACGTGATTCGGTACACCGACGACCGTATTTATAGCCAACTTATCCGGAGATCTCATGGGTCGCTTCCCGATAATCCACCGATGACGCACAACTCGCACTCTTGAATAATCTGGGATTATATAGAAGAGAGAGAGAAAATTAATCTAGGATTAATTACGGAGATATTTTATCTAGGATAAAATATCGTCGAGAGAGAGATAACGATTAATTTGGAATTAATCGATGAATTAATATATTCGATATATTAAACGAAATTAGATTTCGACGCGGAATTAAAATTAGATTTTAATTCGGGCGAACGAATTAATTTAGAATTAATTCGTTAGCGACGTGAATAGTGAATTCGCTAGGCGTAATCACTTAATTACGACGCGACGGAAAATCGTTAATTTGGAATTAGCGAACCCGAGCCCGAGTGTGATTGCGAGCGCATTCGTATTTCGAATTCGAGTGCGGCGACGCAAGTCACATCAAGCGTCAAATCTAACGTCAAGTCATTCATCACATCAAGCGTCAAATCAAGCGTCACTTTGAGTGATGTGACATTTGATTGATTGATGTGAGTGATTGATTGATTGAAAAACATGACATGACATAAAGTGACATGACTTAAAGTTGATGTGAATAGTGTTTTGGCTTTAATGTTTGACTTTTTAAATGCAAATGCAAGGCAATGCAAATTCATTTGAAATTCATTGGAATTTCAAACAAAGTATATAAGATATACTTGAAATGCATTTCAAACAATTACACATTCTTTTCTCTCTCATTCTCTCTCTTCTCCTCACGCAACATCAAAATTACTGGTTTTGGAAGCCAAAAACCGTGAGCCATAGGGAAGCAAGGGTGGGTTTTTGTGGCAAAATTCAAGTGCTAGCACACTTACGAGTCTTGCGAAGGTGGTAGGGAGGTTCACCCATGAGCCGGGATCCGTCGGACGAGGCTTGGAGCTCCGTTTTCTCAGCTCAAAACTGAAATTTCAGACAGTGGACTGCAGCAGTTTGCGCCCATGGCAGTGAGTTTTTTGGCTTCGTTCGTCTCAAATCGACTCAACCGATCGATGTGAGTATTCCGCTACCTCCGTTGATGTATTCACTCATGTTTTCATGCTTTGATTTGATCTTGGGACCTAATAAAAACTCAAAAATTTGTTGGCCTAAGTCAAGAATCACTTCTTGGTCCATCGACATTGATTACGAAGCTTTCCATGGTCAATGGGTTCCGCTTAACTGGGATCATTAAGTTTGTTGTGTCAAGACAAGGCTTATTGATTCAGAGGAAAAAGGTTAGGGAATATATTGGATATATTGGCATATATGATATATGTTTCAGACTTGGATGTCCCACTACGGATCTAGGAATTGGATAAGATCCAATTGATCTTAGAGATCTACCTAGTTAAGTATCATACAATTTTTTGGCCAAAGTCAAGATTGTGTGTTATTTAAGGGGATCATACCCCACTAGGAAACAATGTTTCCCGAGTACTCAACAGAGGGTTATAGGCTCGCCGAAAAATAGTGGGAGGCAAGTATTAGATTTGTAATTTCGTTTAGATACTTGCCATACGCGCTCATTTCATTTTTCGACAAATTAATATATTAGTTGTTGACTAATATTTAAGGTTGTTTTAATTAAACAGTTGGACTGTATTCAAACTTATTCAACATATAGTTGTTTTATAATTGGATATAGTAATCAATATAATTGAATTTTACAAATTAAAAGTATAGTTGATTATATAGTTGGGCTATAGTAATCATTATATACAAATGTACCAGAAATCGTTGATTAAATAGTTGGGACTATTAGAATCAACATAAATTGAAAAATTAGTGTTTAAAACATAATCGTAGGGAAGGAAAAATGTATTTAAACGACTTTAATTTTCAAATTGGGAATAAAATTTCAGGATAGTCCTAGAAACTAAGAAGTTATTTTATTTGATAAAATAACCTTTTGGGTCTAATCCCGGAGTTAATCAAAAAATGAAGCATGATCTTGGGAAGATTATGCGATGATAACTTTAGTGCTTAATCCATTATGCTTGCCGCATGACTCCTTAATTTCGTCGTCATAACTGAGGATTAGATCTTTAAACCATGATGTTGAAATTGAAGGATCTTCATAGATCTATACTTAGATCTTAGAAGTATTATTTGCAATAGAAAACTCTTGGAGAGTTAATGGCTATGCTCAAGGAGCCAAAGCCAAAGTTTTCACTAAGGCAAGAAGCGCAAGACGCATCTTACTTCGATATTCTAGAAGGCCAAGGATAGGCCGAAAGCTTCTGGGGTGTTGAAAAAGGCAAATATAAAATCATTATAGTCTTCTAGAAAGACAAAAGACATATCCCAAGATGTCTGCTACGAATGTGACAAACGGGTCACTGAAGCGTGACTGCCATATGGACAATGCAGACATGAAGGAAGTAAAGTTGGGGCAAGGCTATGACTTAACCATGTTTGTCATAAACATGTTCACTACTAGTATTAAAATTGGATTTTAGATACTAAATAGTGGTACATAAATATGTACTAATGGGCAGAATTTTGCTATGAGTAGGATACTGACTTCAGATGGGATTAATCTGCGGAAAGAAAACGGGATGACAGTCGCTGTTTTTTAACCGTAAATACCTAAGTTTAGGAACTACCCTTTGGGTGTGTACTTAAATTAGGAAATTGCTATAATGTAACTAGTTTGACTAGAAACATTATCTATATATCGAATATAACTCGTTGCGAGTATACATTTATATTCTAGAACACTAAAGTGTTTTATTTTATAAATATGATATTGAGATAAACACATTAGATATGAATAACATTATTTATATTTTGAATATAAATAAATCTCAAACATATAACATGACAAACAAATTGCTCAATCTGATTTGATCAGATGAGACTTATTTATGGCAGTGTTATCCGGTGATACATTAAACAAGACTCATATATCCACACTTTGAAGAGTGGCTACTAGGACGGATTTGATTCTATTCAAATGATTGTCTACGAATCTAGTTATTGGGTAAAGTACCTAAAACACCTTTACTTGGTAAAAGTGTAAGTGCCCACGATCTGTTAGCCCTTCTTTCATAGTGACGTAAGTGGGCCCATGTCTAGCTAGGCTAGAGGTGGATATGAATATTTCGTGACCTTTACGGATGTGGCATCGTGTTATGGTTATGTGTTTTTTTGAAATACAAATCGGAAACTTTTATAGTTTCGACACGAAGTAGACAAACAGATCGCAAAAGTATTGTTTCGTCACGGTTATCACCATGATGAAAATACTTAAGCAATAAGTTTCTCAAATATTTGAAAGAGTATAGTATTCTTTCATGAGGACTCTCCCGGAACACGTCAGTATGACGGTGTGTCCGAACGGAGAAAATCAAATTTTGTTGGACATGGTAAAGGTTAATCCTAAGTCGCTCTGAGCTACCATTTTCCTTCAAAGGATAAGCATTAACACTGCAAAACTTATTTTGAATAAGTTCCATAAAATTTGTTTAACAGACTTCATATTAGATATGAATAGGAAAGAACCGGGTTTTCTTCATTCCTGACATTTTGGGAGTGCTAGGCATAAGTTTGGATGATACCAAACTAGAACCCAAATTGGGATAAGTGCCTAATTATAGGTTATCCTAGGGAAACCGAAGTATAGTACTTATACATCTCACAAGAGAACAATGTAATTGTTGCTCGCCATGAGATTTTTCCTGAGAGGAATACCGATATGCAGTGGTAAGTGGGAGATAGTAAAACTCGATAAAAATTGGAGTAAGTAATACTGTT
>SKCR01027109.1:0-43711 GCA_019454045.1 Zanthoxylum bungeanum | reverse complement strand
ACCATAACCTCTTCATATGATCTCTGATTTTTATGAACTATATATCGTCGGAAATTTAAGATCGAAACCTACAACTTTCACGTTGGATATTTTTCGAAATTCGAATTAGAAATGGATCAAAAATACAGCTCAAAAATTCAGATGAATAGTACCTGATGACTAATCTAGAAAATTCTCAAAGTTTCTAAACTTTTATTCATTTAAATCATTTACAATTAGCCCTTAGTATAAAAATGGGACACTATTCAAGCACTATAATATTTTGAGAATGAGAGAAACGTGAGGGAGAAAGAAGAAGAAAGAAAGGAAGGGAATGAAGGGGGGAGCCATTTCCCACCCAAAATCAAAAAGAAATAAATGTAAACCAACTAACTAAAAGCTAGGAAGAACGATATCAAGCCTGGAAGACTTGAATTTTGAAGAAAATAAAGTGAAATGAGGTAAGGAAATCTTGACCCAAAACTTGGATTGTGAAATTTTGATGGTATGATGCTATGTTAGAGTTATTGACATGCTAGAGAGTGCATTTAGGTGAATAATAAAAAAAGGAATTGATTGTATGATGAAATATCCAAATTTTTGGAAATCATAAATATTGAGTTAAGACAAGAGTTATGAGATTAAAAGGTTGCTTTAATGTTGGCATATTGGTATAGAATGTATGAAGATGAAGCTTAATAGAGTGGCTTGTGTAATGGTTGTAGTGTAGAAGTGTTGGGAATGCATTTGGGCAAGTTAGACAATGTAGAGTTATGCTAGGACTTGGAAAATTGGCTTAGCGTCGCGACACCCAACACCCAGCGTCGCGACGTATAAGAATCAGAGGCTCACTGCCTCGGGCCTGATTGGGGGGAGCATCGCGACGTTTAGCATTTGACGTCGCGACACGTAATGAGTAGAGGCTCTGCCTCGGGTCTGATCAGGTGGGCATCGCGACGCGAAACAAAGCATGCTCTCTGCCTGTGACTGTTTACATGGGCGAAGTAAAGTAATCTCGATCAGATCCAAAAAAATATGTGAGTGGACCTTTATCTCAAATTGTATTTACTTATATGTTTCCGAATTTAGACTTACATTTGAGCACTTAGGGTGTTAGCCAAGATTACTTTCAATTGTGTTTTGAATAAGAACATTTTATGAAATATTTTTAGAAAGAAATGATTTTCAGAGCTTGAGTTTTATGATTTTCCGAGGCATGGGGGAAAAACCCACCTCAATTGTAACTTAACTCAGATATGGAATTGACGGTTACTGGAATTGACAGACATGACATATGCACATGTAGAGCATGACTATGGCGATACGTAACACCTCATAGGTTTCAGGACTAGGGGGACGGTGATACGTAATGCCCCTAGACCCTAGATTCAGGGACATGACCGTGGCATGCATTAGGGGATGACGATACGTAACGCCCTAATGATATGGATATGCACACCTGACTCTAGTTCAGTGGCTTGGGGATCACGATACGTAATGCCTTAAGACCACTGGTTTAGGCGTATGAGGGTATAGCGATACGTAACTCCCCTATGCGTCAGGTTCTCTACAGATACTCAGAAAGAAATTTTCAGAAAAGATAAGTTTTATGAAAAGGTTTTCAAGAGAGATCAGTGTTACAAAAAAAATTCAGGGATTTTTAGACAGAAAAGAGTTCTTAGAAAAGATGTTTTTCTTGAGACAATTTCGGTTTTAGAACCAAGTATTTTTATAAAAGCTTTTCAGTTTTAGTTTTAAACTGTCTATTAACTAGGTCGTTCAAATGATCTAACCCCCCCACTCCTAGTGTTTTTGTTTTGCAGGTTACCCGGAGGACGAGCTCGAGAGGATGGATACTGATGGCAGTCACTAGGGTTTTTGGTCCATCAGGTCTAGTCAGAGAGGGAGTTAAGACAAAGTTAGAGTCTAGTCAGAGTTAAAGTAATGTTGCATGCTTACATTATTATTGTATAAGTCACTGTAATGAGTTAAAAGTGTCAATTATAGAATTGTAAACAAAAGTGTATTTGAGTATACAGTTATGAGTATTCGAGTTGCACGTTATGCTGTTGAGTTGGGCAATAATCCCATGTATGATTTACATTTGAGATGAGACTAGTAGTGTTGTTCAGGGTTAGAGGCTCAGGGGAATATGTTAGTGTATTCCCTACCGGTAGCATCTCCGGGAAAATGGATGTTACAATCACCACCTTTATAGATGATTTATATGTTCTGGCATAATTGAGTATCTATTTGGACTAGTTATAGAAAAACCGTATCACCACCTTTATGAATGATTTTATTTATTTTTGTATAATTAAATCTTGAAATAAATTAATTGGGTAATAATTACAATTTATATATTATAAAATGTAATCTTTGTATTTGAAATATTAATAGTGGATCCCCTAGCCCCAGTATTTTAATTTATTGTTGCGTTACAATTTAAAAATTACTCATCACTTTAATCAATTCAACCTTTTAATTTTGGTACTCGAATTATTATTTTATTTTACTAAATTTATTCTCTGTGGATCGACCCCGGACTTACTTGGTTATTTTATTACTTCGCCACTCTTATACTTGAGAGTAAAAAACCATTTTGTGAGTGTGTCAAATTTTTGACGTCGTTGCCGGGGAATACAATTTAGTAGATAGAATAATAATTTAACATCCTTGTATTTTTTTTGTATTTTCTGCATCTCAGTTTTTTTCTTCTTTGCATTTGTGTAGATCCAAGATGTCCTGATTGATCCCAAATGAATTCTGAACCTAGACATCCTACATATAAATAAACCATGTATTTAATTCTTCAAGGTTATAGGATACAGAAAACTCAATTAAAATAAATCTTGTATTTTTCCAAAAAATTTCTTAAACCATCCCCATCTAGTGATTCTTCCATAATTTTATGTGAGATTCTAATTCGAGAAATTGAGACAGCTGAATGGGAAATTCAATTGAGATCTGAATTAACAAGAATTATAGGATATTTTTAGGATCTAATCACTATATTTGTCCTTTTTTTGTCATTTATTTTTACTTTTTGTTTTCATTTGTTTATTATTTCATTTTTTTCTTTTGTAAGTATTGCATTTGCATATTTAAAATTTTATGCATTTAGGATTGCACGAGACATTGGTCTTGGTCATCTGGTGGTAAATTAAATATAGAGTCTTCATCACCTTCACCGTAAGTCAAAATGGTCGATGATCAAGATGAAAATCTAGTTGATCAGTTAGAACATGTGTCACAATATGACGATCTTAATCATCCCAGGACACTCAGAGAATTCATGAATCACACTAGGACAAGATCTCCATCATGAATTGTTTTCCTCCAGATGCATCGCGATTTCAATTTTAAACTAGATGTCATCTAATTTTTACCCACATTTCACGGTCTAGAATCAGAAAATCATTATCAGCATTTAAGGGAATTTGAAGCGGTATGTAATACTCGCACATACCAAAATTGCAACCTGAATATAATTCGACTCAAGTTTTTTCCATTTTCTTTAAAAATAAAGCTAAAATTTGGTTGCAGAATCTTAGGTCAGGATCCATCAAAACATGAGATGATTTGCAAGAGCAATTTCTGTAAAAATTCTTTTCCTCTCACAGGACAAACTCTTTTAAAAATAGAATCACAACTTTCACACAAGAGTCGAGGGAAACACTTTACCAATGTTGGGAGATATTTAAATAAATGTTAAATATTTGTCCACATCACAGGTTAATTTGAAACATGAAGGCTGATTTCCTACTTCTACGAGGGTTTAACACCCCAAAGTAGACAAGTAGTGGAAATGATATGTAATGGTGAATTTAGGGAAAAAAATCCTGAAGATGCAATAGAGTACCTAGAACACATAGCAGAGAATACATAACACTGGGAAAAAGTTGACACTTTTGAGTCATCTGTAGAACCACAATCATCTGGTAGAGACATATTTACCTCAGGGAAGACCATGACCTTTCTACTAAATATGCATATTTAGCTAAAAAAGTTGAGGTATTAGAAATAAGGAAGAATGATCATGTTAAGTCAACTCAAGAAGTTATACGTCATATATGTAATTCAAATGAACATGCAACACAAGTTTGCCTAACCTTGCCAGCTTTGCAAGAATGTCTCCATGACCAAGTCAGTTCCATAAACACCTTCAAGAGACCAAATCCAAACTCATACTCCTAAACCTACAATTCTGGTTGGAGAAACCATCCAATCTTCAATTGGAGGAATGATAACCAAGCACAATCATCGCAATAACCTCCCCACGTACACCAAAATTTCCAAAATTCTCAGAATTATGCACCATACATCCTACTGTTTAAGAAAATCCTTAAGGATACCTTGCATGCCTTAATTGATAAACAAGAAGCCATCAATAACCAAAATGTGCAAAAATTGAGTGATCTGAAAGATACTTTTTCCAAATATTACATATGTATTGACCATTAATGAGAAAGGAAAGTTTCATACACAACCACAACCAAACCCCAAGAGTCATCAAAACCATCACGAGGGTAGTTCTGGTAGTCAATACATAGACCAAGTCAAATCTGTCATTACTCTTCGCGGTGGTAAGGTCATCAAAAGACCCATTCTTGAACCTCGTGAAGTTGAAAATGAGTCAACTTCGGAGGGTAAGGAAGAGGTTGAGGAACCAACACCTATCCTTGATAATAATGATTTTTCACATACACCTCAATTTCCTCAAGCATCGAAAACAAAGAAATTGAACTATTCCCCAGAAATTTATGAAATGTTCAAACAAGTGAAGATCAATATTCCTTTGTTAGATGTTATCAAACAGGTACCATATTATACCAAATTTCTGTAAGACTTGTGCACTGTAAAAAGAAAACATCAGGTAAGAAAGAAAGACTTTCTAGTTGAACAAGTAAGTTCTATTCTCTCAACTGATAATGCATTGAAATACGAAGACCCTAATTGTCCTACCATTTCTTGTATTATTCAAAATCTTAAAATTGAACATACATTACTTGTTCTTGGAGCTAGTGTCAATTTGCTTCTATTTTCGGTTTACTAACAACTTAATATCGACTAGTTAAAACCAACTTCAAATACTATTTTACTTGTTGATATATCAGTTAAGGTACCAAAAAGAATTGTGGAAGATGTGTTATTACAAATCGATAAATTCATATATCCTGTTGATTTTATTATCTTGGAAACACAACCTGTAGTAGACAGTTACAAGCCAATTCTTATAATACTTGGTCGTCCATTTTTAGTAACAGCTAATGCTTTAATTAATTGCATAAATGCTCGGAACCAAGCACCATATCAGGCTCTGAAATCATAATCAACTCGGCATTGTTCACCTCGGCACACCGACCTGGGGTGTAGGTGTACAATATCATATTATATTATATCATACATTATTAAATTATGACGCACTTCATCCAAACAAGACATGCTCTATATTTTATTTTATCTTAATAAATCACTCTTGATAATGTCTGGACATTTTATGATTAGACATTATTTTGGGTGTCAACATGATTAGGGTATGCTTCGCACTAAATCATAATTAATAATAGTAATGATCAGTGAGGCCGGATTTATTTTTTATTTTTTAATATACCATGATGTTAGTAATATTAAATAATTTTTGCATGAAATAAAGAAATTATATCTCACTGGAGGCTTCTATGAACTTGTTATCAACGTGGGAAAGAAATTCTATTTCTTTGGAGGCTTCTGTGAACTTGTTATCAACGTGGGTGTTAATTTTTAAAATTTTCTTTTCTGTTTTTCTAGGAAGATAGAAAATCCCCAATCCCAATGGGATTTGGAAAATTATTTTGAATAAAAATTAGATCATAATTCATACCGATTTTCATACTAAATAAAAATTTCGACTAGGATTATAAATAATTTTTCGTCAAGAATTTTTCACCCATATATTATAATTTGGACCGAACCAAAATTGACAATTCCTAAACCGACCTGACCGATTTTCATCTCTGATTTTTTTCATAGTGTATCAGTGGAAGGAGAAGACTTGTGTGAGACGGGTGTATGAATAATTCGGTATACTCGTCCACTAATATTTTGACATATTAAATTTGAGATTAACCAATAAAAATAGAATGAAAAAATAACTAATTAACACATAATATATATTCATTAGATCTGTCGCATATAAATAGGGATGATAAAAAACTCTGTGGGGATAGGGGCAGATCAGAAGATAATTTACTATACCCGTTAGTTGGAGGGTTGGATACATGTATTAACATCCTTATTTAAATAGAAGTAAAATTCTCATGTGAACGAGAACCCGCACGAGTGCTCACAGGCCCCAATACGTTAAGATTGAATACGAGTAAAATTTATATATCTATTGATTGAATAGATCGAATATGAATATTAATATCTTCCTATCATATCCGACCAAATATGATCCCTAAATCTAAAGGTTTTTTTTTTTTTTTTTTTTGTTTTAAATCAGGAATGCCTTGAATCATTAATTGGTACAGGAATGCTATTGAAAAGTGTTGTGTGAATATGGAAACTCCAATTCCACCGCAAATTTTGTCTTCAAATTTGTGGATTATATTGAGCAGACGGATTGATTTTACCGTCTCTTTTTGCCTGCCTTCATTGCTCCTGTCGCCCCCACCCAACTAACTTCATTAATAATGACATTACAAATACAACATGCACAAAATGACACGTGTTGAGATTTTACAGAACAAGCTTTCGATTTAAATCAATGTTTTAAAATCTGATCCGGTCCATCGACTCTTGATGGCGAGAGGGTCAAGAATCAGAGGTCAGACCGGAGGTCAACCGGGGTCACTAATTAAATATTTTATTATTATTTTTTACAAAAATATAAATAAAAACCAAAATTACTAATAAAAAAACGGCTCAAAAACCCGCTAAATCCGGACCGGATCACTACTATCGACTGATTTGACGGGTTTGAGACCAGTTCAAATACTCTTCGGACTAAAGAACTCACCCGAACTGGACCATAGATATGATCCTGTTCAATCGATCCGACCGGCCGATCTGGGCCGAGATTTAAACAATAATGAGGGATTAAAGACTTGTTTGATGTAAACAATATTACATGTCAATTGTGCTTGATAATATTTACAAATCAATTGAAACCTCCTAGGTCAGTTTTATGAAAGCATAGTTCAAATATATGGAGTCAAAGTGAGCCAAATATTCTATTAAATATATATTAAAAAAAAAAAAAAACTCTAAATAATATATTCAAAGAACTCAAATCCATACCTTGCGTAAAACGAGTAGTAGTTTATTAATAGGTCATTGCATAGTTTAAATGAATATTTCAATCTATGCTCAATGGACTTCTTATACTATATATAATAATTAAAGGGTAAAGTTATTTGAATTTAAATTTTAAGCATCTTTTCTTCACCAACCTATAGCTTGCTACTACTAATTATATTAGTCAAATTTTGCAGTCCCCCCCACCACCCAACAAATATGGAAGCAATCAATTTGAAATCCACTCCCATTTCTTTCAATCTTCTTCTCTTCTTACTCTTCACAGCCTGCACTTCTGCACAGTTGATACCAAATAACCCATTACAAGGTATCACATAAATATATATATACATATTATTTATAAGCTTTTTTAAAATGCCTCAATGCTTTTTTATTGATGATGTTAATTAATTTAACTAATTTATTATTTGTGTTGTGTTTGCAGGTATTGCATGTTCAGTAGTAAATTGTGGGCAAGGAACATGCCAGGCTTCTAATGCATCACTGCTTGGTTTTGACTGTTTGTGTAATCTGGGTTGGAAGAAGATTCAGATTGGTCCTTTGACCTTCCCCTCTTGTGTTTTACCCAACTGTGACTCTCTCTCTCTCTTAAAGTATTAGGCTTTTATTTGTTGGGATTTAGGGCTGACATGAGTTTGTGTTGAGTACTGAATTAACCGTAAAAATTTATCTAATATGAGCCTTATGTGATTCTCATGTATCTTTTTATTGTTGATCGGATATTCAATAAAAACTCAATTCAGTATTGGATCATAATTCGACTTTTTATATAAGCTATTAAAAAAGATTCAAACTTAGGTAGTTTGAACCGATCTTTTTACTGGGTATTTTGTCTGTTTATCTTTTCCACATTAAAAGTAAATCTTTTGTTACAATGGAAACGGATGTGATGTGGATTAATGGACGCCGATGATTTTTTATATGTCTAGAATCGAATTAAAGCAAATCAAATATGGTGAGATAGGGTTCGGTTCAATTCGATTCCGTTTGATTTAGTTATAGCAAAAGGAAAATAACTGTATAAAGAAATGTGTTCTTACCACTTTTCAGTTTATTGGTTACATTTTAGATATGAAATTGATCCCAAAATTTGTGATGAATTTTGTAGGCACAATTGATCTCCAATGTGGCAATTCATCTCCGTCACCGCCTCCGCCACCCGCTCCCGTTTTACCACCGCCGATAAATTTCTCCGACCGTACACATTATCATTAACAATATGCATCCATTTATTGAAATTTCTAGTCTAATTTCAATGCAAAAAATAATGTTTTTGTTTTTGTTTTTCATAGCTTGTTCCCTTACTTGGTGTGGAGAGGGATCTTGTGTGCCCAAAGGAACTGGACACAGCTGCCAATGCTACCAGGGCTCAGCAAATCTGCTGAATAATCCAGATTTAGCTTGCTTTAAAGAATGTAAGCTGTTCTCTTGTTCTTTTTCCTTATGATGTGGATTTTTTAACGTCGTTATATTCTATCCGAAATCATTATCTAATTAAGTTTAGTAAAATATAGATTTTTTAATAATGAAATTTGGGGGTTTTTTACTTTTTATTAAAAAAATCCAATTAAAATATAATCTTTAGTATCTAACCCAAGCCAAACTTAACAATTTACATTTAATCATAATATAGTAAATTTACCAAAAAGGACAAGAATAATAATAAATTAACAAAAAAAATAAATAAGTACACACACCCACTTTTATTTTAAAATATAAATATCTCTCAAAATATAAAGTATTTAAAGAAAAAATTGCATGTTATTGACTTACAAATCATAAGTTTTAAAATAATACCCATTGTCAATATATTTCAATGAAAAAAGAGATAAAACTACTCGTATATTTATAAGAGAATAATAATTTCAAACTTGTTAAAGATTGAACTGAATAATTTGTGTATTCCAATAAGAATTATAATTACATTATAACAGCCTTTATACAAGCAATAAAGAAAACCAAAATAGGAAAAAAAAAATATAATTATGTACAATAATAATGAATATAGGAAATTTTCCTATATTAGGGAAATATAATAGGGAAGGAATATACTGCATAATGTAATTTCCTTAACAAGGAAGGAAAATCATGTATAATGTAATTTCCTTAACACCCCATCAAACTCAAGCTAGTGTAAGAGAAGCAAGCTTGAGTTTGTAAACCAACTCACGAAATCGCCCCAGAAGCTGAGGTTTGGTAAAGAGATCAATGGGTTGCTTTTCAAAGAGGATTTCACGAATTCGGGCAGTGCCTTGATTGATATGTTAACAGACAAAGTGACAATCAGTTTCAATATGTTTCGTTCGCTCATGATAGACATCATTATGAGTGATGTAAATGACACTTTTGTTGTCACAGTACAGAGAAGTAGCATGGAAATAAGGAACACTCATGTCGCCAAGAAGCCAGTGAAGCCAAATGATTTCCTTGGTAGTATCAGCAATCACACGATATTCAGATTCAGTACTAGAGTGATAAACCATAAATTATTTCTTGTTACGCAAAGAGATAAGAGAGTCTTCCAAGAAGATGTATAGATCAATTGTACAATGCCGATCAATGAGATTATTTGACCAACTAGCATTAGAGTAGGCACGAAGCTCAAGAGAAGAATGAGCTGAAAAGTGGAGACCATGAAATAAAATACCTTTGATGTAGCGGAGTAAATGAAGAACAACTTCATAGTGAGCAGAGCGGGGTGCTGACGTAAACTTACTAACAACATGAATCGCATAGGCAATATCAGGTCGAGTAACTATTAAATAAACTAAGCCACCAAGTGATGAGAGGCCGCAACAACTAGTAAACTGTGGACCAAATTAAGATGCGCAATAGGGACAAAAGTCTCGTCATAATCAATCTCATATTCCAAAGAAAATCCATTGGAAACAAGACGAGCCTTATACCTTTCATCAAAGCCATTTGATTTCGTCTTGATTTTATATATCCATTTGCACCCAATCGCAAACTTTTCTGGTAGAAGATCAACTAAATCCCAAGTATGAGCTTTTTCAAGAGCTTGTAATTCTTCTACCATATCTTGCTACCAAACAGAGTTAGAACTAGTCTTGGAAAAAAATATAAGTTCATAGAGATTAAGAGTTGAAGAAAAATAGTGATAGTTTTTAAACTTAACATGAAGTTCTGTGACTCTAGTAGAGTGACGAAGGGAAGGAAGATTACCTGAAGAAGATGCAAAGGCGTGTGAGGTGTCAGTGGTAGATCCGTCAGGCAACACAAACATAGGGAGATCGGCGGAGCTGACTCATCCATTGAAATAACAACGAAATCATCTTCGAGAAATAAGTTAACAATGTGTCAGTAAAAAGGATATTGGGTGAAGAAAAAATAGACTAAAATTTGAAAACAGAAGATAACATTTTGTCTTCCAAGAATATGACAGATGGGGATATTCGTAGGCGTTTAGAGAGAGGATCCCAACATTGGTAAACTTTATCTTCAATGCCATATGTTGGGGTTCGTGCTATGAGCGCCAATCTGGATCGTATTTATGACTGATTTATGAATACGAATAATTACTTTTTCATAATATTACTAATTAATGGTAGCACCTCTTGTCTTTTATAAACATATTCAATCTAATTTGATTAGGTTGTAACTAAAAGAGGTTTTAGTGATGTATACATATAAAACAAAGACCCGATAATATATATTGTAGTTCACAGTTACAACGATGTTTGTAATTTACATTGGGAAGTGTCACTACTAGAAATATATTCTCAAATAAAATTCTTGGTCAAGATTTACTGACACAAGTCGGTTAGTAAAATTCGTTGAGACCAATATATGTCATATATCGAGATTTGATCCGATGGTTTATCCCAATGAACCCTGAGTTTTGAGAGACTCGTATAGACATGTAGGTGTTTATTTCATAACCACTGAACGACTAACTAGAATAATTCTAATAGATGACACACCAACGTCAATAGGATCTTCCCGAGTCGAGTTGCATATCAAGTCTTTTGACTTGAGATATCACTGTAGATGTATGAGTGATCCTCCATACTTTACCAGCATTCACGTCACATGTCTTTACAGACAAGACCTCAACTTGTTTATTGGGTGTGGACCGATGCTCAAGATATCTAGTGATGTGTCCAGAAAGGATCTGTCAGTCCTATGTGCGGGATTCAGGTATCCACTTTATGATCTTTATAAATCCTTGGCCGGGGTGTACTGCATAAATTAGTTCTGGGTATTTATCTAGAGAATTACGAATATGTCACGACATACTAATTTACATGAATTGTATACATTGGAGATATGACATTATCAGCTATATTTTCGGTATAGTTCGGATACCTATGATAGAGGGATTGTACGACATGCATCGACTTGTATGGTTCAACGCAGTTATCAGTGGTCGTCATAATTTGTGAGTGGGTAAATTATGGACACATAATATGTTCCATGAAAGATACACCTGAATCTAGAGAGTCCCATTAATAAAGTATATTTGTATAGCACTAGGGTAATTTATTATGAATAATTTGATAATTCATAACGTTACACAAGTCAAGATAATTTTATTAATAATGTGTATTTGTATTTGATACAAAATTTGATTAGATACACGTTAGAATTTTGACACATGTCAAATAAATAATTATTTTATTGATTAAAAGTTAATTAATTTAATAATTATTTATTAAATGATATTCTTAGAATATTCATTTCTTTATTAATTAAATTAATTAAATTAGTTAATTAATTAATTAATTATAGAATAGGCTTCCCATAGATTTTTTTTTTATTTTGAAAAAATATTGTCTAAATATATTTAGGGAGACTTGGCTAAATGTTAACCAAATAAGTGTCAAAATTTAGAAAATGACCAAAATACCCCTCACCTATATAACCATTCTTTCATGTCATTCTCTATTTCTAAGGGTTTTTAGTTTTCTTCAACCATTGAAATGGTTTCGATAGAGGAGGAAAAATTAGGGTTTTTGATTTGGTTTGGTCATGCATCAAATTGGAAGTATGAATGCGTTTTTTTTTATTTAGGACGCATTAGGGGTAAAATTATAATTTTATGAAATTATAGGTTTTTGACCATCGCTACAGTACTCGAAGTACTATAGCAGTTTAAACAGTATGTGGGAATATTTTTGAAATTTTTGAAATTGTTCCGCTAGTGTTTTGAGAATTTTTTACACGATGGGCAAAATGGTAATTTATCAAAATTACCAAAATTCAGCATATGCTACGATATCTTGGTTATTGTACCAGTGGGCTGACTCAAATCTTTACCTTAGAGTTGTTTTCCTCTACTTTGGTGCTCTGTTCTATACCTGAAACTTCCGGGATCGGTATCTTTATTTCCTTATCTGAGAGGTATTATCTTTCAAATGTCTCTTATTTTATTTTACCGGATACTTTACTATACATTGAATTCACTTATTTCTGAGAGTGAACGAACGTCGAAGTTCATCTTTATCTGTTGTTATCCATCGAGGGTTGGGAGGGTGGGGTTTGGTCATGAAGTCTTTTTTATTGTGGTGATCTCGCTAGTTACACTTGATATAATTGCATATACTGCTCTTTTATAATCCTAAAATTCCCTTATTACATATATGATACTGGGCTCGTATACTAAGGTACTATTGCTAGGAACTATCTGAATTATCTCCTTAGACTATACTTCTGATTATTTTCTGTATATTGATCACATTATATTTTTCTGGGAATCTTCTTAAGGCTCGTGCTCTCCCTTATAATCCTACCATACTTTCTTTTTATTCTTCTCTTCGAAAATTTTCTTTTATACTAGATTTCTGACTTATCTCAGTTCCTTAAACCTCTGAATCTGTTACTACTTTGGAAGCTCAATATCCCTCAACAGGTTAGGATATCAATACTAATACTTTTGGTTTGAATGTTGCTCTCTTACTAATCCTTCCTCTCTAGTATAGTGGGGAACACTTTATTAGTCGTATACTTTACTTCTGAAGGTCGTCCTCTGCTTTGTTTACTCTAGCTCCTTACTCTTTTGAGCTTTTTACTTCCCTAAAGGCTATCTGTCTTACGCTAGGGAGGATTATTTCTTCTAGATTTGATTAGACATATCGTGAATTCAAATCATTCTATCTCTTACAAAATATTACTGCCTTATTATTCTTGACTAGGTTTTGTTGAACTTCTTGGTTCGGCTATCATATTATCTCGTGATCTATCTATTCCGTCAGATACTCTTATTTACTTGTTCAAATCCTTAGCGAGCTCTAAGTTGGGGGTAAATACATGCTTTTCGTGTCTAGCTAGATGTTTGAATGCTTACTAGAGTCGGGGCTACTGGGAGGAATAATTATTATTCGTTCCATTGGAATCTGTATCGATTATTCCATGTCTTAAGGTTCCTTAATCTTTATCAACCGCGTGCAGTCTTTATTTACTTTATTGTCCTCAAGCTACGTTATCTGTGTTACTATATGTGTTGAACCTCCTTATTACTTCCCGCATCCTTCTATAATATTTATTCCCACAATCTTTCTCTCGGTTTCAAGTTTTATTGCTGAGGCTAGTGGCAGTTCATTCTTATTGGTTATTTCCTAGACCTTTACTTTTTGCATAGGCTACAACTGTAGCACTTGATCTGACTGTCCATAATGGTACTTTTGTTAACTCCTGAGTATCTTTATTCTCATAGGTCTATCCCCTTAAACTTTTACGGATTTCTACTGTCATTAGTCTGATTTATGGTTTCTTACTGTTACTACAAATTGCCAATCTTAGTTTATGTCAGATTCCGTCTTTCTAGTCTTCAGAGCCTTATTGGTCCCTTTCTAGGTGAACCATCTCTCGGTGTTTTATGTTTCTGTCTTAGGATATACTATCGTCAGTCTTCCTTACGGTTATCAGGATCTATGCTTGTTAAGGATGGGGTAAGAAATTTCACATCTCAACGGATGTCGGTGCTCTTGTTCTAGTCTTCTATGTACTGGTAGAGTTTATTACTCTTGTATGATAGGTATGAGATAGGCTCCGTCAGGACAAATTTCCTTAGCCGGTATTGAGAGTTTCGAAATCTAAGTAGCTTATGGCTATATCTATATCAGGTTTCTTGGTTGAGACAATAATCATTTTCCTTACGGCATTTGTTTTGTTTGCTTATGGGCCTGAGTTTGGGTGTCTAGAATCTCCATATCCTTTTGTGTTATCTTATGTGTATCGGAACTTTCCATGACTAATCCGAGCTTCTTGCTCCTTTTTGCCTTTCTAATTATCTTTCATTATTTAGGAAATTTACTATCTATAGAAAGTACTCAATGGCTATAGGATCTGGTTGAAAGAGTTTTATGAGAAATGAAGGAATTCTACTTGGGTCTAACTGATATTTGTTCGTATTTAGGCTTATTCTATTCTCCTTACTACTATAAGTCATGACACTTTCTTTATTATCTCATTATGTCTCTCTACTTCTTCTTGTCTCTGCTAGCCTTAAGCATATGTACATTATTCCTTACTTTTATTATAGCTTTATCTTCATTTTTTTACTCCCATGAGTAAATATCCTTCATACTTCACTATCTATTCTCATAGCTTGTTCTGAGCTTTTGGTAATAATTCAGGATAATTACCAAAGAATTCTTTAGCGAGGATAAGGATTATAGTTACTTTCATTAGGAAAAAGATTCAGATAGTTGGAAATTCTTACTAATATGTCTATAGGGCTTGAGGACGTACTCGAGAATCAGATACTGGAGATGTAGTGTCTTGAATACTAGTACCCCGGGCATACTATGTATACAAGGCCCCAACACTCTACCCATTGCAGTCACTGACTCCCGAGACCATGCTTTGATACCATCTTTGTAACATCCCCCTCCAAGAGATGCTACCGGTAGGGGATATACTGACCTATCTCACTGAGCCTCTGACTTACTGATTATGATCCTTACTACAACTCTAACTCACATGTGACTCATACATGGGACTATTGCCCAAACAACATGTCGTGAACTTAAAGACTGATAATTGTATACTCAAATGTACTTTTTACAATTTTTAATTATGACACATTAACCCTTTTATACATACAATCTCTACCATATAATATGCATGATACATGACTATGCTTCAGCTTTGACTTGACCTGATGGACTCAAATACCCTAGTGAATGCCATCAGTATCCATCCTCTCGAGCTCGTCCTCCGAGTAACCTGCAAAACAAAGAAACTGAGAGTGGGGGGTTAGATCGTTTGAACGATCTAGTGACTGGACAGTTGAAAACGAAACTGAAATAATTTTTTTTTGAAGATCCGTGATTGTAAAACCAAAACTATTTCAAGGAAATCATCTTTTCTAAAACTCTTTTTTTATCTGAAAATATTTCTCTGGACACCTTTCTGAAAACTGCTTTCTGTCTGTAAATCTCTGAAATTCTCATAAAACAGTTTCTTTTGAAAACTCTTTCTTAAAACTCTCTTTTCTGAAAATCTGTCTTTTTGAAATATCTGTCTCTGAAAAATTTGACGTATGAGGGCGTTATGTCTCGCCGTCCCCTCTTACGCCTAATCTGGTGGTATTAGAGCGTTATGTCTCGCTGTCTCCCAAGCCACGGCACTGGAGCCGGGGGTGCTGATCCATGCTACCCTCTTGACTCTAAATCTATGATCTATGGGCGTTACGTCTCGCCGACCCCTAGTCATGTACTATGTGTGCACACGTTCTCTGAGTCCGTCATTTCCATATTTGTACCAAGTTACAACTGAGGTGGGTTTTTCCCCTATGCCTCCGAAAATCTCAAATCATGCTTTGAAAATCTTATCTTTCTAAATCACTTCTCAAAATATTCTTATTCAAAAACATAATTGAAAGTAAGTTTTTCTAACGCCATAAATGCGGAAAAGTAAGTTTCATCTCAAAAACATATAAATAAACACAAATTAAGAAAAAAGTCCACTCACAGATTTGGAATTTGGTTGACATTACTTTACTTTGGCATAGGAGATTGCAGTTCCTACAATGATCTATAATTGGTAAATTTGATTAGAATATAGACGAGGAATATATTTCGAAATTAGGCTAAGTTTCTCAATTCAATACATCTATAAACATCACACGATGTATTATACTTGTGACTTGTCATAAGGCATATATATGTGTTGAGAGTCTCTATTTATTACGCGTCGCGATGCTTGCCCAATTTTAGGGCTTGCCAACAACTCTTCAAGGACAAAGCATAAGGAAACCACCACACCATCACCCCAAACTTCAACTTAGCTTACTATAATCCCATTTCATATCATCAACCCCAAACACAATCCATTTATTCTAATATCATCAAGTCATAATATCCAATTCTATAGACTCCAATTTAATCCAATGTCTAGGGTTTTCTTAATTTAGGAATTTCTTATAATCCTTATTTTCTTAATACCACAATCACATAAATAACATCAATCACTATCTAAAAATACCCATTAATCACCAAAACATCAAAAAAATAACATCACAAGTTTGGATCAAGCCTGTTCTTACCTTGACTTGAAAAATTCCTTACTTCAAGATAGCTCTTTTAAGGCTTGCCTTCTCCTCCTTGCACTTGTTTCACACTTGGTTTTACCAAGAATTGGTTGAGAAAATGAGAAAGAAACTTGCAAGCTCTTATTCTCTTTCTTTTCTCCTCTCCCCTTTTCTTCCTTCTTCATTTCTCACGGTTTCTCCCTTATTTTACTTCTCACATGTTTTCTTCTTCTTCTTCTTCTTCTTCTTCTTCTTCTTCTTCTTCTTCTTCTTCTTCTTCTTCTTCTTCTTCTTATTATTCTTCTTCTTCTAGGGGCTGAATAAGTAATGATTTAATGGCAAAAATATCAGAAATTTGTAGAGTTTTCTAGATTAGTCCTCAGGTATTATTCATTCGAATTTTTGAGCTGTATTTTTGACCTATTTTTTGTTCGAATTTGAGAAAATATCCAACACGAAATTTATAGGTCACAGTCTTAGTTTTTCGGTGATATAAAATTCATAAAAATTAGAGTTTGTATGAAAAGGTTATGGCTTAAATACCATGGGCTGTCTGGATTTAATCTTGGAATGAATTTCGTATCGGAACAACGAGAAATTTATCAAATGTCCGAAAAGTCATTTCATGAGCACGTACATGCTTGAACATGATTTACATCATGTATTATGCCATTCATAACTTAGTATTCATCGAGATTACTGGAGTGTTACAAGCTGGTGAAGGGCACGCGCGGAGGTGCTACAGTGGTGGTCGATCGAAATTTCAACTGGACCTAGAAAATGAACCATCTGATACCATGTTAGAGATTGAACATGATGATTTGTGTATTCCAATCTGAATTATAATTACGGTATAACAGTCTTTATATAGGCAATGCATAAAACAAAAATAGGAAAAGAATAATATAATTATGTATAATAATAATGAATATAAGAAATCTTCCTATAATAAGAAAGGAATATCCCACAAATTGTAATTTCCTTAATAGAGAAGGAATATCTTGTATAATGTAATTTACTTTACAAAACTAACCATTTTAAACATTCATATCTCTTTCATCCAAACTTTAAATCACAATATGTAAAAACACATGTATACTTAACATTCATACCTATAATTTTCATAAAAATAACTTTCTAAAATTCGGACTTATGTAATGTCGAAATTAGCTCAAAATTATTATATCGCACGTACTTTACATTGACCTTCTAGTCACATTTTTCCTTTTGCCACATTGTTGACTGAAAGTTGCATTATATGTGCCACAGTCACATTACTTATCTTCAGTCACATTAGTTACCTCAGTCACATTATCGACTCTCAGTCACATTCAGCACAGTCATAATAACATTTTACTTAAATCATAAAGAATTGAGTCATTGTCATAGTCTTACCCACACTCATAATGTGATTATTAGTTGGGTGACTAGCAAGTTAATCATGATTGTACTCAGCCACATTACCAAACCTCAGTTATATTGAACACAATCACAATTGTAATATTAGTCACATTTGTGGTCTTAGTCACATTAGTTACCTCAGTCACGTTTCCGAACTTCAGTCATATTGAGCACAATCATAATTGTGACATCAGACATATTGCCGAACCTCAGTCACACTTGGGACCTTAATCATATTATTTATCTCATTCACATTACCAACCTTCAATCACATTACCAACCCTCAGGTACATTGAACACAGTCACATTTGTGATCTCACTTACATTGTGGCTGTATTTTTTACCTGCAGTCACAAAATGACAATCAATTAGGTGTCTGTCTGAGTATATATTTGTTTAAGCATAGTCACAATGTAATATAAGTGATTTTATTTGCACACACAAAATCATAGAGTAATTAATATTTAATGTATATGTAAAATAAAAATGAGAGCTTTTAAAATGCAGTGTCCAAATGGGAGATAAATAATTAAAATATATTTGGACCTACACAATTTTTTTAAAACAAAAAAAAAAAAAAAATTATTGTTCACGTGAACAATAACACTCTTCATGTAAACATTAATTTAATTTTTTTTAGTTTTTTTTTTTTTTTTTGCTTTATGTGTAAAAGGGAGAAAAAAGTGAAGTCAAACCAATTCTTAGTTAAAAAAGAAGACTAAATGATAATAAAATAATGTCTAAGACTAATAAAACTTAAAATTTTAAGATTAAAGAGTAAACAAGTTAAGAGGTAGAGTTTAGAGTTTTTTAAAATAATCCCAAATTCCAAATTCCAATCGGAATTCAAGATCCCGAACCATTCGGTTCGGAATTTAAGATAATTTCCCGATTTAAAAATTGGTGCTAGATTTGGGACAATAATAAGATTGACAAAATCACAGTCCGTCCAGATCGATTGCGAACTCTAAGTAACATCAATTTTTTTGAAATATTAATTTATTATTATGTATGAGTTTGATATTTCTTTTTGCAGGCTCCTTTGGTGGAGACTGCAACAGTCTTGGGTTTGGCCAGCCAATGGCACCTTCACCTCCAGCTAATTCAGGCTCCCCTGGAACTGGTACATTATTCTAGAATTTTCTAATTAATTAAATTAGATAAATATTTGTTTTTTGTTTTGCTAATCAACATTATATATGGTTTTAAAATTTTATTTTAATGATACCTTATTCCTTATATCTTTCAATGTTAAGAATTTGAACCTTACTATATAGACGAAGAGGGGACTTCGTTTTCAGTCATATTATGCTTAAAAAAAATAGAGCATAAGCTTAATTATTTAAATGTTGTTTTAAAAATAAATAGCAGTGATATTATTTGCACTCTAAAATATACTTTAAATATTTTAAATAAAAATTAATATTATTGTGATTTCACGGAAGCCTATTTCTCAAAGAATATTATAGGGTTTATTTAATTTATGAACTTCATTGACATTTGAGTGTGGATAGAGTAGAACTTGATTTTATAATTTATTAGAATATTGTTTTTCTAAATGAGTTTTTATTTTATTTTTTTATTTTTTTGACATTTTAATTTTATGTATTTTCAGAGAGATGACTATATTTTTTCTTTTTTACTTGTAATAAGTAAAATTTATCTCAATGGGTATTGGTATCACAACAATATAATGATCTCAAAAGATTTTCAAAATAATGTTTTTGCTAACACTCTTAATTTGATCACATTTTTATAATATTATTTTCAAATTAATCTGAGCTACTTTGTTACATTTAATTATTTTTTGTGTACTGATTCAAGCTTCATCTTATGATCATATGGAACCAACTCCAGCAGCACCAAATTCGTCAAGAAAGCTTCAAGCACTAACAATGACAGTGCTAGCTTCAATCATCTTCACATGGTTTTAGAGAAATTCAATAGACAAATAATGCAGATGAAGACACATTCATAATATGTTGGTCATCATTAATATAGTAAATTAATGATTTTTCTTTTTTCATTATTTTGTTGGATGTCATTATATTAAAAAAAAAAAAATCATAAATACATGGAGCTTATTCCTCTTTGAGTGATTAAAACGGAATACGTGTCCCAAAATAAATTATCGAAAACTAAATAATCATAAGTAAGATAATAAAATAAACAGAAGCAATCACAAAAATGAAACCGAAAATTTTACGTGAAAAATCCAAATCGAGAAAAATTATGGGACTGTAGTCCGATAGAAACTTCCACTAACAATTAATGGGATTATAGCACAAGCTCTTCTCTATGTAATACGAGAGGTTCACAACATCAAGAACCTCAACAATATTAACTACCAACAACAATATATATTTATAAGTGGGTATCTCAAATATCTATAAAAGGTGATTAAAATTGAAATCAACACCTAAGAGAATGTAGACCACAATATTGAGAACTTACCTTCCGAATATTGGAGAAAACGGAGTAGATTTCACCATCAATCATCAAGTTGAAGTTTGGAACCCTAGCCCCCAAAATCTCAACTCTCGGCACTATCTTCTCTCTTTTATCCTTTTTGTTTTCTACCTCACATTTTCTTATTTTTGCCGGCATCACACTTAAAAGCAAAGTTGACTCCACTATATGCACGTGAAATAAGGAAACAAAATTGAAGTAAAATTATATGGATAATTTCATCTAAACCAAAAAATTTATAATAATTTCATAACTTTATAAACTTTCGAGTTTAGGTATTTGGGCCAACCACATGTGGTTGACCCAACAAATCTCCCCCTCCAGCTCATTTGGGGGGCTCCACCAAATCTTCTTTCTTCTTACAACTTTTCATATTCTCTTTGAGCAATTCTTTTGTCATCATGTCTGATCCATTCTTAGTTGTATTAATTTTCTCAAGTTGTAGTTGTTTCTTCTCAAGTATGTCTCGTATCTACTGATACTTCACATCTATGTGCTTGGATTTCGAATGATATGTTGAATTCTTTGCCAAATGAATGGCACTCTGATTATCATAATACACAACATAACTTACTTGTTTTATACCCAACTCTTGTACAAAATTCTTCATCCACAAGGTTTCCTTGCAACCCTTAGTGATTCCAATGTACTATGCTTCTGTACTAGACAAGTGACACAATTCGGAGGCCTTAAGTGCCATGAAATTGCTCCCCCTGCATAGCTCAGTAATTATCCTGATATGGATTTTCTATAATCAACATTTCCTGCCATGTCTGCATCTGTGTATGCATGTAACACAAGTTTATCACCACCAAAATACAAAGATGCCTTAGAAGTGCCTATGAGATATATGAGAATCCATTACACAACTGCCCAGTACTCTTTGCCCGGATTCGAATGAAACCGACTAACTACACTAACTACATGAGCAATAGTTGGTCTAGTGCAAACCATGGCATACATCAAACTGCCAATTGCTGAAGCATAAAGAACTCCTCGCATATCTTGCTTTTCTTCTTTACTTGTAGGACATTGTTGTGAACTAAGCTTCAAATGAACTGTAAGTAGATAACAAACAGATTTTGACTTGTCCATGTTAAATCTTTCAAGAATCCTTTCAACATATGCTTCTTGAGATAATCACAACTTCTCGTCTTTTCTGTCGTGGGAGATTTTCATGCCAGAAATCTATTTTTTCGGCCCTAAGTCTTTCATAGAAAAAGTCTTACTAAGCTCTATCTTCAGATTATCAATCTTACTAGCATCCTGGCCAACAATTGGTATGTCATCCACATAAAGCAAAAGAATGATAAAATCATTTCAACAAACTTTTTTCATAAAAAACACAGTGATCAGATGCAGTCATGCCGAAACCATGATTCTTCATGAAAGAATCAAACTTCTTGTACCACAACTCGGTGTCCTGTTTCAGCCTACACAAACTTTTCTTCAACTTACACACAAATTCCTCTTTGCTTTTGACACTGAATCCTTCAGGTTGTTCTATATATATTTCCTCCTCCAAATCATCATATAAGAAAGTCGTCTTTACATCAAGTTGTTCATCCTCTAAATTCATGCTAGCTGCTATACCCAAAATAACTCGGATAGAAGGCATTTTCACCACGGGGGAAAATACTTCTTCAAAATCAACTTATTTCTTCTGACCAAAGCCTTTCACAACCAATCTAGTCTTATACATCTTCTGTGAGTTACTTTCGGTCTTCAACCTATAAACCCATTTATTCTTCAGTGTCCTTTTACCTTTAGGTAAATTCACTGAGTCATAAGTGTGATTCTCATGTAAAGATTTCATCTCCTCTTACATGACCTTAACCCACTCATTTTTCTACTGATGGGACATTGCTCCTTCAAAATATTATGGTTCTCCTCCATCTGTATGCATCACATACTCGTGTGGAGGATATCTAATGGAAGGTTGCCTCTCTTTAGTGGATCTTCTATATTCAGGTTCAATTGATGGCTCAAACAGTTCTAGAGGTACTTGCTCAACTTGTTCTGTTGGACCATTATCATCAACTGTTTCATCAGAATCATCTTCTCTAGCTCACCCATGATCATCATATATTGCAGGTAGAGAAACTGAACTCAAACTAATATGAATTTTTTAAGATAATTTAGGCTCATCACTCCTTTCAATATCACCAACTATCTGATCCTTAAAGAATACAACATATTTGCTTCTAATGAGTTTCTTTGCCACTAGATCCCATAACCCGTACTCAAATTCTTCATATCTATAACCTAAAAAGATACATTTTTTAGCTTTGTCATCAAGCTTCAATCTTTCATCATTGGAAATGTGTACATATGCTCTGCAACCAAACACTCTCAAGTGTTTATAAAAGACATTCTTCTCTCTCCAAACTCTATCAGGAACATCACCATCTAAAAAAGCTGAAGGAGAAAGGTTAATTATATCAACTGCAGTCCGCCTCTGCCTAAAAAGATTTAAGAAGTTTGGCATCATAAATCATATACGTGATTCTTTATTCAATGGTTCTATTCATCCTTTCTACTACACCATTCTGTTATGGAGTTTTTGGTACAGTCTTCTCAAACCTAATTCCATAGGATCTGTAATACTGCTCAAATGGTTCTCTATACTATTCGCCATTATCTTCCCCTACACATTGTAATTTATTTCATGTCTCTCTTTCAACTTTAGCATAGAGAAACTTGAACATATCAAGCAACTAATCTTTAGATTTCAAACCAAAAACCCACACTTTTCTAGAACAATCGTCAATAAATGTTACAAAATAAAGTGCACCTCATATTGATTTAGTTTGCACATAGCATACATCAGTATGAATCAAATCAAAGATTTTTGATTTCTTAGACGATGAAAAGCTTCTAAAAGCTAGTCTATGTGTCTTTCCAGCTAAGCTTTGAACACAAGTCTTGAGAGACAAACATGTCAAACTAGGTATAAGATTCTTTTTGACAAGATTTTGAAGCCCTTTTCTCATTGATGTGGCCAAGCTTTTTATGCCAAAGCTCAATATCACCATCCTTTGCGCAACATTCACATCTTCTTTCTTGATCTTGGCTTCTATCACATAGAGAGTGTTAACTTTCTTTCTCCAAGCTATTACAATGGAGCCTTCAGTGAGCTTCCATTTTCCTTCACTAAACTGATTAGAATAACCATCATCATCAAGCTTTCCCGTGGAGATCAAATTAATGCAAATATCTGGAATATGTCTGACGTCTTTGAGTAATAAGTTAGAGCCAACACTGGTTTCCAAGCATATATCTCTCATGCTGACAATCTTGGATGCACCCTCATTTCCCATCCTAACATAGCCATAATCACCACTAGTATAGAATGTGAAGAAATCACCATGTGCAGTAACATGAAATGAAACACCTGAATCTACAACCCAATCACTAGTATGATAAGTGAAATTTATAAAGCTTTCATCATAAATGATACATATATCACCATCAAGTATAGCTGTTGCAATGTCCTCTTTTTCATTTATCTGTTTATCACCATTTTACTTCGCTTATTCTCTTTTCCACATTCTACACTCTCTTTTTATGTGACATATTTTGTTGCAATGAAAGCACTTGACATTTCTCTTATGGGACTTAGATTTTCATTTGTAATTTTCACTGTGCTGATAACAAGAATTTTTACTTTAGCTTCTCCCCCTATCTTGCTTTTCTGAAACAAGTTCATGTGAAATAGACGGACCCATATCAAGATCTTTTCTTCTAGATTCTTCATTCTAAAACCTATCTATAACCAAATCCAAGGTTAGCTTCCCATTCGGTGCTGAATTATTTACTGACATCACTAATATTTCCTAACTGTCAGGTAAGGAACTAAGCAATAACAATGCTTGTAACTCAGTGTAGACAATGCACTTTTACACCTAGCTCGATGATAAGTCTCTTATGATAACACACCTGAAAAGTTTGGGAAAGTTACAAGGCTTAATGCTGGAAGGGGAAAAAACCCTAAAACAAATCCGAAAGAAACAGCCAAATCTAGGATGGATGTCATATATATCCGGCCAGATTTACAAACCAAACTCGGCCGGATGTCATCTATTTACAGCCGGACATCTTAATCAAAAATGGTCGGGCATGTTCCAAGTCAGACAGAATATGTGTTGAGTTTCTAATTTTGTAAAAGGATTTGATCTTTTTTCTTATTAACCGCTTTCCAAAAAATCCCATTTTCCTTCTTCATTAACAGATGAGACTCTTTCTTGTTAGCCAAACCCTAAAACACTATACAATAGCATCGTAGTGCACATCAATGGGTTCTTAGGATAAGACTTTTGACGGTTGTTTGAAATGTGAAAAACAAACACAGTAACCCTAATTTCCCTCTCCGACAAGAGATCCAGTAGTAACCCTAAACTCTCATAGTTTTTCTCAGAGCCGAGTTACACTTAAGATATGACCTAAGGGCCCTCAAACCTTAACTTCGCATATGTTATTTTCAGTTTATTGACACCGCATATCTGGCTATGTCCGGCCAAACATGCACTTGTCACACAGAAAGTCCGACCACCTATTTGGTTACATCCGACCGTCTATGTTATGTGGTATATTGGATGGAAACCCAGATATAGATTCCATAGCCGATTCCGAATGGACAGTAGTATGGTTTACACTCAGGATACAACTCCACGTACCACGTGAAGACATACATGCACGGTTTTGAATCTATATTTATCACTTTGCTTCTGTTTTCTTTAATTATTTATTTACTGCTAACTTTTTTACTACTGATATAACTGCTTCTGATGTTATCATGACTTCCATATGGATAATTCTGCATTTTTGATATTTTTGGTTTATGTATCGAATCCGACCAGATATCCAGCATGTCAGGCCAGACATTTAAGAACAATATTTATCAGACCGGATCCTAAATATATCCAAATGAGTTCATCTGTTTGCCATTAATTTGGCTTTCTTGTTACTTTTATGGATGTTTTCCCATTGAAAGAAATATAAATAGCTTGGTGTGATTTATGCGTTATAAGACATGTGGATCATCTTTTGAGTCTGGATATTATACTAACATAAGTAAGAGACCATTCCGAACCTAAAAAATTTTAAGGTCGGACCTTACAGGGAGTGTAGTGTGGCCTTAAATCGTTCACAATGTCTTATACTGGGTGGCGACTCCTTTATTCTCTGATTTGTCCCTTGTAGGCTAATTCGTACTCTCTACGAGCTCAACAGTATTGTGGCCGCCGATGTCATAGGTATAGTGGTGAACTCCACTTCGCTCCTACAGATGGAAACTCCACTGAGGATAGAGAATCGATCCCAAAATAATACCTTGTAGTATCCATGACAAGACTGAGATGAATCATGCCTTCATTCTTTTTGCATACCCTTTACACCCGATGGCGTCATATATCGTGAAACCGCTTTCACTCAAGGTGATGGATCATTATGTGATGATACCCATCACTTGTTGGTAAAAAAATGTGCCTCTTGAGTGGGGAGACCTAGTTATGGACAACCTTTCGCCAATGAGAGCCTAAGCCTAACCCGTGATAAGCCTACATGTGATCCAATAGATTTTTTCCCTAGGAATGAGCCTCCATAATGCATGTGTTTGGGCCCTAGCCATTTGAAGTAATTTAATCTCTTTGCCATGGAGTGTAAACTTGTTGGGATTTTTTCAATTGGGATAAGTTTGCTCTCTATGATGATTGAGTTGAATACTTTGAAATGTTAACGGTCCACCTTGTATGAAAACCTCGTTGGGCCTAGAATATTTAATTAAGGTTCAAATGTGCCAAAGCATGAATCTGATACTCTGATACTCATACTGGCTGTCATTCAAAAAAAAAAAGATATGCCTTATTTTGGCCTATTTAGACATTCTTAAATATTTCAAACCCACCACAACGACCATAATTACCAAGGGTCCGATTCGTCATTTCTAAACAAGGGCGTGATCCCCATAATAGGCTTAGTCATTTGAAAATGGGCGGCCTTTGTCTCTTAACGATGAAAATGAATCGAGGTAGCCAAGGTTTACCTTTAGCATAGGAGAAAGCGAGCTTGTATACCCCCTGATGGTACATGAGCTAAGCCAAACATAGGGATGAATATTGGACTTACCACGTGTGTGGGAGAGATAAGGTTGGAAGCACGTATGTTATCGTATGAACAAGTTTTGAATTCTATACACCTCACACATACATGCATCTCATGCATCTTGCTAAAACTTATGATAAAGCCATTATAGTGACTCGTTGGGTTAGAGAAAAGGGAAGACTCGTTAAGAACTCGATAACAAATAGCACATAAAATGGCCAGCATTGATAATTCCATGGTAGATCAGATGGAAATCACCATAAATAAGATGGTGGAACAACTGCAAACCCTGATCAATGCCATGGCCAATCAGACAGCATCCCAGACTCTAAGGGCCGAGACTAGCAAAAATCAGTATGATGAGTACGAGAGTAAGCAAACTGATGGGATCCTTGTGTTAAAAGACGAATAGGACATAGATGAATACGCTACCAAAACCTTAACTTCGCATATGTTATTTCCAGTTTATTGATGCCACATATCCGGCCGAACATTCTATATGTTCGGCCGAACATGCACTTGTCACACAGAAAGTCCGGCCACCTAATTGGCAACATCTGACCGTCTATGTTCTATGGTATATTGGATGGAAACTCAAAAGTAGATTCCATAGTCGATTCCGAATGAATGGTAGTTTGCATTCGGGATGCAACTCCACGTGCTACACGAAGATGGATGGGCACTGTTTTGAATCTATATTATCACCTTGCTTCTGTTTTCTTTAATTATTTATTTACTGCTTTACTACTTTACTATTGATCTAACTGCTTCCGATGTTATCATGATTATCATATGGATAACTCTGCAATTCTGATCTTTCATGTTTACGTAGCAAATCCAGCCAGACATCTAGTATGTCCAGCCGGACGTATAAGAATAATATATATTCAACTGAATCCCAGATATATCCGGCCGAGTTCATTAGGTTTGTTATTATTTCTATTTTCTTATTATTTTAATAGATGTTTTGTGTGATTTATGAATTATAAGACATGTGGATCCTCTTTTAAGTCTGGATTTTATATTGGCATAAGTAAGAAGTCATTCCGAACCCAAACAGGTTTAAGGTCGGACCTTGCGATGGGTGTAGTATGGCTTTAAATAATTCCCAGTGTCTTATATTGGGTAACGACTTCTTTATTCTCCTGTTAGTCCCTTGTGGGCTAATCCGTACTCTTTACGAGTTACGAGCTCAATAGTGTCGTGGTCGTTGACGTCATAGGCATAGCGGTAAACCCTGCTTCATTCCTACACTCATCATCTAATGTGATCTTCATAGCAATCAACTAAGTAAAAATGCCCTAAAACTCACTAGTGTGTTCAGTTATGCTTCGTCTTTCCTTGTATTTCAAATTCACAAGTTTTTTTAATCAA
The DNA here is from genome assembly GCA_019454045.1 of Zanthoxylum bungeanum. Taxonomy (NCBI): domain Eukaryota; kingdom Viridiplantae; phylum Streptophyta; class Magnoliopsida; order Sapindales; family Rutaceae; genus Zanthoxylum; species Zanthoxylum bungeanum. The sequence goes on along the minus strand of SKCR01027109.1, from coordinate 15,594 downwards.
ATTAGCTTTCCTTGTATTTCTTCCAAAGAACATCGGCATTAGTCTCCTTTACTACATGGTGGCACAAACTTTGATCAATCCATGACGTAATAGCGCTTACGACTTTTTAGTTCAATTGAGCATATTTTCTATTATACAAATCTTTGGGTTTAGCATCATCACATATAATGGGTTCATGTAAGTCTTTCATGTAGATTAAATCCTCCATCCTAGACTTCCAAATACCATAATTCCATGACTTCAATTTAATATTTCAAGACAAAGACTCCTCTATCTCAATCCACACAAGTAATCAAATCACACACAGCCCGAAAGCTCTGATACCACTTGTTGGAAAAATGACTCACCATGACGAACAAGCGGAAATAACTTTGTCCCTCTTTGTGTGATTAAAACGAAATGTGTGCCCCAAAATAAATTTGGAAACTAAATAATCACAAGGCAATAAATAAACAAAAAATGAGACATCGAGTTTTTTTATATGGAAAACCCAAATTAGGAAAAACCACGCGACCGTATTCATATATAAACTTCCATTAATAATTAATGGGATACTCCACAAGCTCTTCTCTAGGTAATACTAGAGGTTCACAACATCAAGAATCTCAACAATCTTAACTACCAACAACAATATGCATTTATATGTAGGTATCTCAAATATTTATAAAAGAAAGGTTAAAACTGTAATCAATACATGTGGGAATATAGTGCACGATGTCGGGAATTTACCCTCATAATATGGGAGAAAAGGAAGTAGATTTCACCATCGATCATTAAGTTGAAGTTTGAAACCCTAGCCCCCAAATCTCAACTCCCGGCACTACCTTCTCTCTTTTCTCATTTTTGTTTTCTGCCTCACATTTTCTTCTTTTTGCAGGCATCACACTTAAAGGCAAAGTTGAAAAGTACACTCCACTATATGCACGTGAAATAAGGAAATAAAATTAAAGTAAAATTACATAGATATTTTCATCTAAGTCCAAAAATTTATAATAATTTCATAACTTTATAAACTTTTTGGCGATCGGTGAAGAGTCAAAGGCATTTCAGACTTTAGAATAGGCAGCTTTTTACTCAGCGGTGAGGGGCTGACGAATAAGGGATGAATAAGATGGAGTCAGGAACAACAGGGTTTCCTCCTGCTGAGGAATCTAGTTAGTTCATACCCGGCATCTAGTAAGGAGTTGAAGCATCTTACCCAGCTGACTGAGAAGGCTGACACCGCCCTAAAGAGATCATCTTCGCCAAGCTCTTCACATGCTTCAACTTACTCAAATCAGTCAACTACCGTCCGGTTGGGTTTTCTTCTCTATTCCATTTCTGAAGTTGTATAGGATTCACCGATTTGAAATACCTCTTCCTTCGCTCTGGCATTCCTTCTCTTCAAAGGAAAAGTTGGAAGTAGCGACATTGGTAGCCAGTTTTTTCTTCACTCAGCCATAGGGCGTTGGTTGCTTGGACTCTAACCCTACTAAGCTGCAGTAACTGAACTTGAAGCAGCCCACGCCTCTTACAAAGGCAATTCAGCCTACCTCCATTAAGGAAGGCTTTTCAGACTATCCCTGGGCCAACTACATGAGGTGGACCTAATAAATTCGTATTTTTCCAAATTCAAAAAATAAATGGAATTTTGGAATTACTTATTGGAGTAAATATTTTTATGTATATCATATTCTAGTCATATAAGATGATACAACTAACAGTTCACTCGATGCTACATCATGTAGATAATTATAACAATAGACAGACAAAATGACAGTCACATAATGCCAATTCTTAAGCTCTATTTGTAAAGTTTATATTCCTTAGTAATCAAAGCCCAAAGATCTAGGATTAGAGGTGACAAATTCTAAATGAATCAAATCAAAATATGTTGGATTATATTATATTAGTTTAATAAACGAATCCTGATATCATGATTCGTATTTACTTCGTTTAATAAATGAATTCTAAATAAATATTTGTTAGTTCTGATATGATTCAATGACAAAAATTACCCTTCATTTACATTTATATTAGTTCTTCATAAACATATACGTAAATAGAGTTTCTTTAATTGGAGCTTCAATTAGTTGAACATTTAGAAGTATACGGTTGGAGGTTGTGATAAGTGCATGAGAGTGTACTTTGAACATCGTTAATTCGACTTGATTATCATGTATTTAATCTTAATTATAATTTATATCATGTTTTATTATTAGGAAGTAATGGAACATGAAGATTGGAGCAATTACACATGTTTCGGGATCAAACAGATGCATCGAATGCACGCGGGAAGAACGAAAATGAAGAAAACAAAAAAATCACAAAAATTGCCGCGTAACGCGCCAACGAATCCTGCACACATAGAGAATGGTCCAGAGTTTGGTGCCGTAGCGCCACTTTCGAGCACCGCGGCACCTCGGAAGACACCAGAAACTTAATTTAGACGTGTTTGATACGGACAATGACTCTGGGACTTCCTTATATAAACCAAAGTTCGTCCAAACCTTAAAAAAGGAGAAAAACATAGAGAAACAGAGGATAAACACACAACAAAGTGCCACAAACACAATTTCGAGAGAGAATGATGAAGAACTTCAAGCCGACATGACGTCTCTCCGATCTATCCAGGCTATATCTCTCTTCTACATGGAGAACTAACCTCCTAAGCAAAGCTAAGGATGAACTCTTGTATTTAAGATTTTATGTTCATGTTATTGATTCCTAAATACTCTTAAACGTTTAATACAATTGATGTTTATTATTCCTTATTATTCTACGATTTATTAATTCAGAAACTGCGTTTATTCAACTTGCATATAGATTCTGTCATGCTTTTTCTATCTGTGATTGGGGAAACCAGTTGTGACTGGTAAAGTTATTTTATGAGTTGGTCTTCTGCTGCAGTATTGCCTGAGGGTATATTATCGACGTTAGATAAGTCATAATGATAACTTTGTGTGTTGTTAACATAGAGAAAATAAATCATTGATTAACTTAGAATTTAATATGTTCAGAATTGAATATCTTCCAATTGTTGGTTTGGGATGTGAAACCTTCAATTGAATAATAAAACGGAGTCAATAATTGAATATATGGATTTGATACAAGAGGGATTCCTAACATTTTGCTGTTTATCTCTACTGATATCCTTCAACGTATTTTCCATAGTTTTTATTCTATATTATCAATTCAATCATTATCTTTTCATATAGTTACTACTAACGTTTTGTTTAAGTAAATCAGTTCTTTGTAACCATTTCTCTGAGGAATCGACACCCCAGCTATACTGCGATAGCCGCAAGTACTTTTTGGACGTAATCAAATGTGTCTAAAGTGATTTCATGAGCCTAATACACATTTTTATATGATCATATATCAAGTATTTTGTCATTTATAACTTAGTAGTCGTCAGGTTACCAGTGTGTTACAAAAAAACTACCTATGTAGTCCTGAAACCAAATGGTAAAAATATGAAGAAACAATTTCCCCCTAAGAACAACAAAAACCACAATCACCAAAATCCTAACAAAAAAACCGAAAACAACCAGAATAATCAACAACCTCCCTTAAGAAATGAAAATTTCCAGTTCAAATGCTACAACTATGGCAAATTATGGCATCTTGCTCAAAATTGTCAGAATAAGCATTATGCTCTACAAGCAAACCTTACCGAAGACCAAATTCTTGCTATGATCTCTAATATCTGAATGAGTTTTATGGCGGAAATCCGGTAACACAGCGGAACAATGGAAAATCAAAATTTTCGATTTCAAAAATTTTTCTCGATCAATTAAATAAACTTATTTATTTAATTATCCACTTATTAAATTATGAAATATTACACAAGAAATCAAATTTTTATGTAATTACCGAATTGCCCCAAAACTTTACATTTTGTTCATTTTAGTCCTAAATTGTTCAAAATAATTTTGGATGATTCTAAATCATTGCTAATATGAATTTAACATGTCCTACACATTTAAATTAAAATTGCAACAAAAATCCCAAAATTTCATGCCTAAGGCCGAGAGCCTCTTTGGTGGGCAAATTGTGCATTTTGCACTTTTTATGTTCAAAACACATCAAGATGATTCCAATCAACATAAGATTTTATATGCATAATATACACATCCAAATACACATCATAAATGAAAAGCCCCAAATTTGGAAGTGGTCTTAAACCTTAATTTTTCAATTTCATCAAATTGGACAAATTAGACAAAATTAGTAAAATCCAACACTTCAATCATGTTTCTTCCACACCAATCAAGCCTCACCACAATGAAACAACTATAGAACAAATCTAGGTCATTTAAGAGTGGTTCAATAACTCTAGAATGACAACAAGTTTCTCAAACCATCAAAAGAATGCTTATTAACTCATTAATAACATTCTATGATCTTTATACATGCATAACCCTATCATCAAACTTCCATCCAAGAAAAACACAAAGAATAAAGAATATAAAAACATAAGAACATCATAGTATGTAGCCTAGAACTCAAGGAACATTTTCCTCTCTAATAGCAAGTTAAAGAAACTTACTAAAATCCAAGCTTTTCTTTGTTTTTCTTTTTCTTTCTCTCAAGCTTCTTTGTCTTCCTTTAATAGAGTTTTGATAAGTGTTTTTGACTTAATGAAACCCTAAAATGAAACAAATGATTTATACCTCCCATTTTTGGTCATGGCCGAAAATGCTAGGTAAAAAAATATCAAGATATTTTTTTTGTTTCATTTAATTACAATTATCAATTTGCAACTTTAATCATCAAATAATTTAATGTAATAAAGTAAGTCAACAATTGCAACTTAGTCATTTAATAAAATATATAAACTTAAGATATTTATATTTTTAATTAATTTAATTATTTAACAATTAAATAATTAAATAATTATTTAAATATAAATATATTAAATATATGTATTATATTTACATTAAATATTAAATACATATATAAATTTATGATATTAGTCAAATATCTCAATTTGACAATTAATTAATGTGTATTTGAATTAATCTAACATTAAATGCAAATACACAAAAATTAAGGAAATGACTATCGGGTCCTTACACATGTATTTTTCGTTTAACCTTTAAACGAATTTATAAATAATCAATATTATTTATAAATATTGCCCTAGTGCTCTACGAGTATATTTCATTGGTGAGACTCTCTAGATTCAGGCATATCCGTCACGAAATCTAATTTCGTGTCCATAATTTATCCACCAGTAAATTATGACGACCACAGATAAACTCGCTGAATCATACAGGTCGAGGTCATGGCAAATGTATAATTCCTCCGTCACAAGTATCCGGATATATCCCAGAGATATAGATGTTAACGTCAAATCTCTATAGGGACTATCCCGTCGACGTCTTTATTAGCAATCTCAAAAAGAACATTTAGAACTGACTTCTAAAATATACCACAGGCTCATGGTTTTTATTTGATTGCTAATCATATATGGACTACCTATGCTATGTACACAGAACTGACGGATCTTATCTCGACACACACAAGACACCCTGAGGATCTATCCATACCCAACGAACAGGCGGAGGTCTGATCTAAATAGATCGGTGACGTGACTGCCACCTAAGTGTGGAAGATGTCTCATGGGCCCACAGTGGTATCTCAAGTCGAAGAATCACAAATGATACTCAACCCGAGAAGATTCTTATTGACGTTGGTGTACCTTCCATTAAGAATCTTCGGTGAGTCGTTCAGTGTTTATTCGTTATAAACACCTACACGTGTATACGAGTCTCCAAGACTTATGGTTCATTGAGAAACCATTGGAATCATATATTCCAATATACGACATGTACCGGTCTCAACGGGTTTACGTTACTAACCAAGTAGTGTAAACCTTGACCATGAACTGTCTGAGAATGACAACATCATGATACAACTCAATGTCAGTTGCGACGCTTTTCCAACAGTATCATGACCATTCATTCTAAGGTCATTATGTCTTTACCATGTTAAAAGATATATTATATTATAGAAACTGCATATATTATTCATAATAATAACTTTTTACAGTAGTATTCTCAAATAAATACAACCGGGAATTGGTGCCCTGAGCACCAACCCCAAAAAATCGCTCACTTGCTCTTGTACCAATAACGATTGTATCTAATACCCATCGACTCCACGTGTTTATCAAACAACTTCGGAGGTATGGCCTTCGTCAGCGGGTCTGCTATATTATTTTCACTCGGTACATTGCACACGACAATATCCCCTCGCGACACAATCTCTCGAATAATATGGTACTTTCGTTCCACATGCTTCGACTTCTGATGCGCAATTGGTTCATTTGTTTACGCAATGGCTCCAGTATTATCACAGTATAACGGAATCGCATTCTCGATACTTGGGACAACTCCCAATTCTGTGTTAAGTTCTTTATCCACACAACCTCCTTTGCAGCTTCAGAAGTTGCAATGTATTCCGCCTCAGTATTGGAATCTGCTGTTGATCCATGTTGGAACTCTTCCAACAAAATGCACCTCTGTTAAGGGTAAATACGAATCCAGATGTAGACTTTCTATCATCGGGATCTGATTGGAAATCAGAATTCGTATACTCGTTAACTTCCAGTTCGTTTCCTCCATAAATTATTAACTTATCCTTAGAACCTTTAAGATACTTCAGGATATGGATAATGGCCATCCAATGGTCATTACCTGGATTGGACTGATATCGACTAGTTACGCTAACAGCGAAACTGATATCAGGCCTCGTACATAACATGGCATATATTATGCTACCCAAACACGAAGCATAAGGTTGGTTAGACATTATAACCTTCTCATCTTCTGTTTGTGGACTCATCTTCTTTGAAAGATGAATCTCATGTCTGAACGGTATGTTTGATGTCTTATAGTTACCAAAATTATACCGTTCCAAGATCTTATCTATGTACGTTGATTGGGATAACCCAATCAGCCTCATTTGTCTATCTCTATAGAGTTTTATCCTTAAAACATAGGAAGCTTCTCTCAGGTCCTTCATTGAGAAATTCTTACAGAGGTACGCTTTTAAGCTTTGTAACATACCTAAATCATTCCCAATGATTAGGATGTCATCAACATATAGGACTAAAAATACGACCATGCTCCCACTAGCCTTCTGATACACACAGGATTCTTTCAAATTCTTGAGAAATCTGATAATCTCGTCGAATCGAAGATTCCAACTTTGTGAAGCTTGTTTAAGTCCATAAATGGACTTATTAAGCTTACACAACATACCCGAGTTTTCTCTGGACGAAAAACCTTCCGGCTATTCCATATAGATTTCTTCATCAAGAAATCCATTTAGAAAAGCCGTTTTGACATCCATTTGCCAAATCTTGTAGTCATGATACGCAACTATAGAAAGAAAAATCTGAATAGACTTAAGCATTGCTACTGGTGAAAAAGTTTCATCGTAGTCGATGCCAGGTCGCTGCGTGTAACCTTTTACTACCAGTCGGGCCTTGTAAGTTTCAACCTTACCGTCAGGCCCACGCTTCCTCTTGTAAACCCATTTACAACCGATATGAACAATTCCTTCGGGAAGCGGAACCAAGTCCTAAACTTGATTCTCATGCATTGAGTGTATCTCGGATTTCATGGCACTTTGCCATTTCACGGAGTCGATGTCCAACATCGATTCTCTATAGGTGAAATGATCAGTATCTTCTACTAAGAGAACATCTAGACTCTTTTCTTGTATCAAATACAAGCATTTAGGAGGTCTATATACCCTTTCTGACCTACGGAGTGTGTGTGTTGAAGGTCCTTCATATACTTGAACTTCAGGTTCCTCCGTTGGTTCGTTGTTTTCAGGTTGGACTTCATCAAGTTCAATCTGTCTATGATTACTACCTTCTGAAAAAAATTCTACTTCTAGAAATCTTACGAAGCTAGCTACGAACACATTTCGATGCTCGGTATCATAGAACATATATCCCCTCGTATTCGAAGGATATCCAAAAAACTTAAACTTTTCCCTCGAGGCGAAAGCTTATCTTGCTGAGTCACCCTGACATAGGCAGGACAACCCCAAACCTTAATGTAACTAAGATTTGGTCTCCTACCGTACCATATCTCATATGGTGTCGTAGAAACAGCGTTTGAAGGAATCTTATTCAAAAGATGTGCATTTGTTAAAAGAGAGTAGCTTCATAAGTAATAGGGCAAATCTGTGAAACTCAACATCGACCGGACCATATCCAATAAAGTCTGATTTCTCCTCTCAGACACTCCATTGTGTTGTGGAGTACCTGGAGGAGTATATTGAGCGAGAATCCCATTCTCCTTCATATAATCAATGAACTCACCACTCATATATTCTCCACCTCGATCAGATCGAAGGCATTTAATATATTGACCAGTTTGTTTTTCTACTTCATTTCAGAACCCTTTGAATTTTTGAAAGGTTTCCGATTTATGTCGCATCAAATAGACATAACCGTACCGTGACAGATCATCGGTAAAGGTAACGAAGAACGAATAACAACTGTGAGCAGTCTGACTTAGTGGACCACATACATCAGAATGTATGAGTTCCAGTAAGTTAGTGGCACGGTGTCCAACACCTGAAAATGGCGATTTGGTCATCTTACACTGAATACACGATTCACAAGTTGGATAGGATTCAATGGTAAGATCTGGTATCAAACCATTCCTAACCAATTGGGTAAAGCATTTAACGCCTATATGACCTAGCCGCATATGCTAAAGTTCATTATTATTAATTACAGGTAAACTATGTTTATTAACTCCAGTATTTAAAATATCTTTTGAAGTTTGCAATGTATAATTACCATGCTGGTTTGGACAACAAAGGATCTGAATATTACGTTTATCATATAAATACAAAAAGCAGTTCTTAATATTAATACGATAACCTTCTGTATCTAATACAAAAAGAGATATAATATTAGCTACACATCCAGGTACAAAATGACAGTCATATAATAAAAGTGTCCTATTCGGCAAATGGATCTCGCATACTCCCACTGCAACTGCATCCAGTGAGTCTCCACTCCCGAATCGCAATTGCATCTCTCCAGGCTTCAGTTTCCTACTTTCCTTCAGCACCTGCAACGAATTGCAAATGTGAATGGGACAAGCAAAATCTAAAATTCAGGTGGATGTAACGGCTTCACAAGCCAAAGATATACCAATAACTGGAAAAATAAATGTACCTGATGTAAATGCTCTATCCCTCCTCAGTTGGGCAATGTAATCAAGCCAGTTCCTTTTCCAGTGCCCGACCTTGCTACAGTGATGGCACTTGTAGTCAAAAGCCCTCTTGGGCTTAGCTATCTTTGCATGTGGTTGAGGACCGAAACCCTTCTTCTTCTTCCATTTCTTCTTCTTTCCCTTTGACCAAGTCTGGGAAGAAGCAGAAAGTGAAGTAGGTCTCGGAGGGCGAGTCGGCACTCCCTTCTTGAGGTCCTCTTCCGCCGTGAGCAACATCCTATGCAACTCTTGGTAGGTGCGGATAATCCCGTTCATGTTGAAGTACATCACGAACTGGCGATAAGAAGCTGGTAGTGAACCAAGAATGACACTCCTACCGAGAATATCATTCAGAATGAGATTATGTTGCCTCAATTGATCGATCAAATCGATCATCTGAAGAACATGCGAGCTAACAGCTTGCCCCTCATCCAATCGTGCATCGAACAGTTCCATTGCGACCCTGTGAACAACAACTTGTTCTTGGTTCTCAAATGATTGTTTTAATCGTGTCATCATACTATATGCATCTGACATGCCATAGTATTGTTTCTTGAGGCCCGGTGAGAGCGAACTTAAGATGTATGATTTAACTTTTAAATCATCATCCTTCCAAGCTTGGAAGATTTCGCGTTCTTCAGGTGTAGCGTCCTCGCCACAGCAAGGGGCGGTGGACCCTCAATAACATATCTCAACTTCTCAGAATCGATGACAATCCTCAAATCCAAATCCCAATCGGCGAAGTTCTCACGTCATTGAGTTTGTTCGCATCAAGCATACGGGCAAACTGATTAGTGATGGTGCCACCATCGCAAATCTATCATATAGATCATGAAAAACGGTTAGCAGAAATTAAACAGTTTCATATAATATCATAAGCATAAACTAGATCATGGATTTTTAATCTAAAAATGCCTCTCCCACTAAATCATGCAATACTGTAATCCCCAAACAGAATACAAAGATTTAATAATTAAATTAAATGTAAATAGTGAAAAGTGGATCCCATGAATATATTTCAGCTCACAGCAGAGGCACGGTCTCGCCTACGTATATTCATCAGGTAGACAACTCATTTGTCAATCACTCACTAGTGACTCCTGGGTTTCCGGTCCTGGTCGTTTCTCGGTGTGACTGCTAAGGCATGCCCACAAGCAGACGTACCAAGGTTAAAATCATCAATGATAAACTCAAGCTACTTGCGTAACCCTGACAGCTAGGGCACGTTCAGTATTCCGTTTTCGCTTGAATTTATCTAGTATCTAATATACATCCGGTATAAATAAATCTCTATCGGCTACACTCTCACAGCAGAGGCACGATCTCGGATGTAATCACAAAGAAATATTCATAAACCGTATTGACAAGACGGACCAATAACATGCATCAAATACATAATTACATATAAACCTTATTAATTAGGGATTTTCCGCTAAGTGTCATACACCCTAAATCCAATCAAATTAGATTAAAACATGCATGTATAAAGTTAAGAAAACATTATTAAACATTGAATTTAAAGGGCTAATCATATTAGGGGGCGTAGAATCAGACTTGCTCTGATACCATTTTGAATGGGTTTTATGGCGGAAATCCTGTAACGCAGCGGAACAATGGAAAATCAAAATTTTCCGATTTCAAAAATTGTTCTCGGATCAATTAAATAAACTTATTTATTTAATTATCCAACTATTAAATTATGAAATATTACACAAGAAATTAAATTTTTATGTAATTACCGAATTGCCCCAAAACTTTGCATTTTGTTCATTTTAGTCCTAAATTGTTCAAAATAATTTTGGATGATTCTAAATCATTACTAATATGAATTTAACATGTCATACATATTGAAATTCAAATGCAACAAAAATCCCAAAATTTCATGCCCAAGGCCGAGAGCCTATTGGTGGGCAAATTGTGCATTTTGCACTTTTTGTGTTCAAAACATCAAGATGATATCCAATCAACATGAGATTTTATATGCATCATATACACATCCAAATACAAATCATAAATGAAAAGCCCCAAATTTGGAAGTGGTATTAAACCTTAATTTTTCAATTTCATCAAGTTGGACAAATTAGACCAAATTAGTAAAATCCAACACTTCAATCATATTTCTTCCACACCAATCAAGCCTCACCACAATGAAACAACTATAGAACAAATCTAGATCATTTAAGAGTGGGTCAATAACTCTAGAATGGCAACAAGTTTCTCAAACCATCAAAAGAATGCTTATTAACTCATTAATAACATTATATGATCTTTATACATGCATAACCCTATCATCAAAATTCCATCCAAGAAAAAAACAAAGAATAAGGAATAGAAAAACATAAGAACATCATAGTATGTAGCCTAGAACTCAAGGAACATTTTCCTTTCTAATAGCAAGTTGAAGAAACTTATTAAAATCCAAGCTTTTCTTTGTTTTTCTTTTTCTTTCTCTCAAGCTTCTTTGTCTTCCTTTAATGGAGTTTTGATAAGTGTTTTTGACTTAATGAAACCCTAAAATGAAACAAATAATTTATACCTCCCATTTTTGCTCATGGCCGAAAATGCTAGGTAGAAAAATATCAAGATTTTTTTTTTGTTTCATTTAATTACAATTATCAATTTGCAACTTTAATCATCAAATAATTTAATGCAATAAAGTAAGTCAACAATTGCAACTTAGTCATTTAATAAAATATCTAAACTTAAGATATTTATATTTTTAATTAATTTAATTATTTAACAATTAAATAATTATTTAAATACAAATATATTAAATATATGTATTATATTTACATTAAATATTAAATACATATATAAATTTATGATATTAGTCAAATATCTCAATTTGACAATGATGAGTGGTAAATATATCACTTTTTCCCACTCATTTATCCTAATATTTTGTATAGTTTCTTGAGTTTTGTGAATATTTTGATGTGTTTTGTGTTATTTTGTAGATAAATAAAGTTTCAGGACATTCTGGAGGTGATTTGGAGCAAAACTGTGAAAATTGGTAAAAAGGGCAAAATGGTAATTTCTCCGCATCGCGACGCGCCAAGCTTCAGCGTCGCGACTCCTAACGTGCGCCGAGTGCTGCTATAATGCACCGGGTCAACGGGTCAGAATCTGAAAAGTTGACTTTGCTAACGTGCGCAGTGCCACGTGTCACCATCATAGAAGACTTGCTAACTTGCGCCTGCCACATGTCATCATCCTACGATGCCGACAATCATCATCTATGCTATCGTGCGTCGTGCCACATGTCGACATCTCAACGGACTTGCTAATGTGCGCCGGTGCCACGTGTCGCGATCTAACACTGCCGACAATCGCCCTCAGCGTGACGTAAGCAATGACGTCATGAACAGTGCCACGTCATCGGATAGGAATCTGAGCCGGTGAATCAGCAAGTGACACGTGTCACTGTAGCTGGCGTCGCGATGCTGAACCCTTTAGCGTCGCGACGCTGGACCCCTATTCGCGCCTATAAATTGAGCTCGAGATTTCAGAATTTGTTGTACCTCTCCCTCCCACTTCTTTGATGTAATTAGGGAGTTATTCTCTCTCTAAGTTTCTTTTAATTAGTTTTGTAATTTTTAATTATGTTCTGTAATAATAATAATTTACTTTCTTTATTTTACAGTTTTTACTATTCACTATGAGGAGGTAACTTCCTTATGCTAGGGTGAAAGGTAATTCTTTTACTATTACTATTTAGATTAATCTCCCTTAAAATAATATATTACTATTTAAAATTTGACTTAATCAGGATACCGCCAGATTGGTCGGTTGGTAAATTAATTTAAATTGGTTAAACCTGACTAAGCAAGGATACCGCCAGATTGGTCGGTTGGTAATTTAATTTTGGTTCCGCCTTTATGGCTGGTTTATTTTGGTTCCGCCTTTATGGCTGGTTTATTTTGGTTCCGCCTTTACAGCTGGTTGAACTTAAATTAACTTAATCAGGTTACCGCCTATATGGCTGGTTGGTAATAATCACAAGTTTATATATTATTTTACTGGGAGATATCTAAATAAGTAGTAGTAGAAATAATTCCTTTTACCTTAGCATTTTATTTTATTTTACTTTTAAGCTTTTACTATACTGCAATTACTTTTCAGCACTGTTACTTATGGCTTTTACTTTTAAGTTTTCATTAGCCCTAGCTATGTGTCATAACTAAGTTAGTTATCTAGGGTTGTGATGAATTTCAATATCACCGGTTTATAAGGGGTTAGATTATAATTTGGGTAATATAAAGATTTATTTATTGAGTCTTAATCTTAATGCCTTTTTATTAATTGGCCACTAATAAAATTGATAAGGTAAACTTAAAATGAACTAGACATAGGGATTTTAGGTTTAAGACCTTAGACTCAATAGCCCACGATCTTCCTTGAGGATAGATAACCCTTTTAATAGATTTCCTTACAGGATAGGAATATACATGTCGGGCGGGGGTAGCCATAATTGGAACTTAATCTTAATGAATCTAGGTAATTTGGTTGACATAGACATATGGTTCAATTGGATTATACTAGGTATTTGTAATTGACCATCGGAAGAGGCTTTTACATAATTTAGTGTTCCAGGTTAATAAATCAATATTTTACCCAACTATAAGATAATCACTTCATCTTTAATAATATTGGAATAAATCACAACCCTAGATAGTTTTTAATATTGAATTTTCTTAAAATCTACTTTCGAACAATCTTATTTACTTGTCTTTAAATTTAAAATCGTCGCCATTTCAAATCAATTAAAAAAACATGTTAGATACTAGTAATCATTTGATCTCATAAAAATTAATAGATAAGGTTTTAAGTCCTCGTGGGATCGATATTTTTTATACTACTTGAACGATACGTACACTTGCGTTATACGTGTGTGTTTACGCCGGTCAAGTTTTTGGCGCCGTTGCCGGGGACTTAGTTATCTTTTACTATTATTTTAGGGGTTAGATACTCTTACTTGTATCTAATTTCTTTTTACTTATTGTTTTTGTTTTCTTGTGTTTCAGTTCTCAGAATCTACATGAGACGAACCACGACGCTTTGAACTCCGACCGCTTGACCTGGAAATTGAAAGAACTATCAGACAGTTGAGAAGGGAAAGGCGAGAAGGCCAAGAAGCTTTAGTCAACATGGAACCTGAACCTTTGGAGGTTGCATCACCAATTCCCATTCGAGACAGAACCATTCCGGTGGTTGACAGACTCATTCATGTATTGTACTTCCTCCCTTACCAGCAAATGCGGGTGACATCAAAACTTGCATTCAGATGATTCAGCAGTCAGTTCAGTTTGGGGGAAATGCAACTAAAGATCCTAATGCCCACATCAGCAACTTCCTGGAATTTTGCGGCACTTTCAATTACAACCGAGAAGCTGAAGAAGCAATGAGATTGCGTGTTTTCCCATACTCCTTAAAGGACAGAGCTAAAGCTTGGCTACATTCATTACCAGCAGGTTCTATCACAACATGGAACACTTTATCCACCAAATTTCTTCTTGCAAAGTACTTTCCACCAGCCAGAACCGGAAAGCTGAGGAATGACATCACATCCTTTGTGCAACAAGACTCAGAAACTCTCTACGAAGCTTGGGAAAGGTACAAAGATTTACTCCGGAAATGTCCACACCATGAGATTCCAAAATGGCTTCAAGTCCAAACATTCTATAATGGACTTTTGGAATAATGAGAACCATAATCGATGCTGCTGCTGGAGGAGCTTTAATGGCAAAAGGAGAAGATCAAGCCTGGGAACTAATCGAAGAAATGGCCAACAACAATTCCTTGTGGCCAACAGAAAGAAGTCTGATTCAAAGAATTGCAGGAATTTATGAAGTTGGAGCAAATACAGTAGTCAACACCAAGCTAGATCAAATATGCAAATTCATGGAGACTCTTACCACTGGATCCACAAGTTCACCATATGGAGGAATACCAGAGTCGAACCAACTTGAAGAAACGGTGAATTATGTCAACAATTTCAATAGACAGGGGAACAATCCATATTCAAACACCTACAACCCAGGGTGGAGGAATCATCCTAATTTTTCATGGAGCAACAATTAAGGGCAAAAGAACTATCCACCACCTGGATTCCAGCAACAGAATAAAGGCCAGGAGCAGACAAATGAACCAGTGATGGCAGAGATGTTAGCTCAATTAAAAAGATATGAAGCCATGATTCAGAGCCAATCAGCTTCCATCAAAGCACTGGAGAATCAAACGGACAACTGGCCAATGCTCAGAGTTACAGACCGCCAGGTAATCTTCCCAGCAACACAGAACCAAATCCAAGGAACCGAGGGAAGGAGCAATGTCAAGCCATTACCTTAAAGAGTGGTACTGAGAT